>JAOVYX010001522.1:0-12581 GCA_035668315.1 Drosera spatulata | reverse complement strand
CAATTCACCTCGGAATTGAATAAACTTGCTCTCATCAAGAGGCTTTGTAAAAATGTCTGCAATTTGTTTTTCTGTTGAAATATATTCCAATTTAATATGACCTTTTTGCACATGATCTCTGATAAATTAATATCTGACGTCAATGTGTTTGGTCATAGCATGAAAAACTGGGTTTTCTGAAATTGCCATTGCAGACGTGCTGTCATAAAATATTGGAGTTTTAGAAAATATTATACCGTAATCTGCAAGTTGTGACCTCATCCATAGTACATGTGCAGCATAGCTTCCTGCAGCTACGTATTCTGCTTCTGCAGTAGAGGTTGACACTGTGGTTTGCTTCTTGTTGAACCATGAAATCAATCTTGCACCAAGAAATTGACATGAACCACTTGTGTTTTTTCTGTCAACTCTACAACCTGCAAAGTTTGCATCTGAATAACCTGCTAGTACAAAATCTGATTCCCTAGTATACACACCCAGATCTAGAGTTCCTTTAAGATATCTTAGGATTCTCTTTACTTCAGTGTAATGGGATTCTTTGGGATCAGATTAATACCTTGCACAAACACAGACTGAGTACTGGACATCTGTTCTGCTTGCAGTAAGGTATAAGAGTGAGCCTATTATTCCTATATACATTGTTTGGCTTATTTCTTTTCCAGTTTCATCCTTATAAATTTTTATGGCTGCACTCATGGTGGTTTTATATGGTTGGCATTTTCTAATCCATATTTCTTGACTGTGTTCTTCAGGTACTTGGCTTGATTTATAAATATTCCACTTTCTAACTGTTGTACCTGAAATCCTAGAAAATATTTCAATTCTTCCATTAGTCTCATTTGAAATTTAGATTTCATTAATGCAGCAAATCTTTCACATAGTTTATTATTAGTGCAGCCAAATATAATATCATCAACATAAATTTGCACTAGAAGAATATATTCCTTATACTTTTTAAGAAATAGGGAGGTATCTACTTTTCCTCTCTGAAAATTATTCTCACATAGAAAAGTTGAGAGAGTTTCATACCATGCCCTTGGAGCTTGTTTTAGGTCATATAATGCTTTGTCTAACCTATAGACATGATGTGGATGTTCAAAGTCTTCAAATCCAGGAGGCTGTTCAACATACACCTCTTCTTGCAGCTTTCCATTGAGGAAGGCACTATTCACATCCATTTGATAGACTTTGAATCCTTGGAATGTAGCATAGGCAAGGAACATTCTTATTACTTTTAGTCTTGCAACAGGAGCAAAGGTCTCATCCAAATCTATTCATACTTCTTGTGAGTAACCTTTTGCTACTAGCCTAACTTTGTTTCTGATGACTGTTTCATTTTCATCAGTTTTGTTTCTGAACACCCACTTGCAACCAACAACTGGATAATTCTTGCGTTATGGCACTAGATACCATACTTTGTTTCTTTGAAACTCATTTAGTTCTTCTTGCATGGCATCAATCTAGTTTGAATCACTTAGAGCTTCATTTATTGTCTTTGGCTCCATTTTTGATATGAAACATGCAAACAAGCACTCTCTTGTTATTGCTCTTCTAGTCTGCACAGGTGCATCCTTGTCTTCAATGATTTCATCTTGTGTATGTGCCTTGATCAATCTCCTTTTGTCTTGATCAATAGTAGTATGTTCCAATTGATGTTGTATTGTGGGCTGCTCTGGCTCTGCTCCATTACTGTTCTTTTCTGTGTGTGTAGACTGCTCATTCTTTTCTGCAGCTTTAGAGCTCTTGTTTACATTCTGTTCATCATCTATGCATGCACATTCCTCATCAAAGACATTAGCATCACGCATGGATATTTCAGATTCATCAAGACACATGAACTGACTCCTCAACTGTTTGTGTTTTCTTGTTATATACTCTAAAGGCTTTGCTAGTTGTGGAGTACCCTAGAAATATTCCATCGTCTGTCTTAGGGTAAAATTTTCCTAAATGATATTTATTATTGTTATGTGTATAGAATTTGTATCCAAAAGCATGAAAGTATTTGACACTTGATGTCTTTCCTTTCCATAATTCATAGGGGGTCTTCTTGTGCAGTTTATGTATGAGACACCTATTTTGGACATAGCATGCAGTGTTTACTGCTTCTGCCCAGAATCTTTTGGTAAATCAACATCAGCAATTAATGTTCTTGGTGCTTCTATAAGTGTCTTATTTTTCCTTTCTGCTATACCATTTTGTTGAGGTGTTCTGGGTGTTGAAAAGTTATGTTTAATACCATGATCATTACAATAATTATCTACCCCTGTTTGATCAAATTCAGTACCATGATCACTTCTAATTGTGATTTATATCAGTGTCCTTTTCATTTTGAATTTGCCTTAGGAATCTAGTTAGCAGGCTGTAAGTTTCACTCTTTTTGTGCAAGAACATTACCCATGCATATCTTGAATAGTCATCTACTATAACTAGGGTATACTTCTTTTCTACCTCTACTGGACCAAAAAGATCCATGTGCAGTAGTTCTAGTATTCTAACTGATTCTGATGAATTTAGAGGTTTGAAAATTGCTCTAGTCTGCTTTCCCTCTTGGGATGATTTGCATAGCTTGTTCTTTTTTAACTTGATTTAAGGAAGTCCTCGCACCAGGTTTTCTGTGGACAATTTAGCTATGCTTTTTGAAATTCAAGTGTGCTAATCTCTTATGCCATAGCCAGTTTGTATCTTCAGCACCTTTTGTATAAAAACATGTAATTTGTGCCGACTGAGATGAATTGAACTGTAATGCATAAATATTTCATTTTCTAGTTCCTACCAGCTTGACTTCTTTGGTGACTTTGTCTCTTACTTGGCATGAATCATGAGTGAAAGCAACATCATAATTTTTGTCACATAATTAACTGATGGACAACAGGTTATGTTCTAAACCTTTAACATAGGTAATATCTCTAAAGCTTAAAGAACCTGTACCAAGGGTTCCATAACCTTTAGTTTTACCTGCTTTGCCCCCTTCAAAGATGACTAGGGGTCCTTCTTCTTTTCTATATCTTTCAGAATGCTTTTTTTCCCATTCATATGCCCAAAGCATTCACTGTCCAGGTATCATGTTTCATCCTGTTGTTCCTGCAAAAAAGGATTGAAAACTTGTATATGGTACCCACAAATATGGGTCCTTCTTAGTTAACTTTGGGCACCCACACTTGAATGAATAATTTTCTTGTGTGGAGTATAACATTTGAATGATTTGTGGCCCGGTTTGCCACAGGTGTAGCAGTAGACCCTTGGTCTTATTGCTCTAGGTGGTCTACTATTATTTCTCCACCCCTTTTGCTTCATTTTGTATGTGCAGACGGGCTTTAGATGTGTTTTTCTCCATGCAGTATTGGAAATATTGTCCACACTGAGTAGTTTGGTGCATACTGGGGTCTTTATGGCCTCTTATTGGTTTCAATCTTATGATCCCAGACCATGTACACTTTGTGGTGTTTTGCACCAGTTCGAGTTGATACTTTACTCAAGGATTTAACCCTTTGGGTTTGAGCAGTAGAGGCCTTAATCTTCTGCTCTTTTTGCTCAAGAAAGCTTTTTCCCTTGTGCAGGACATTTGCAGAAGTCTGCTTTGCCTCTTTCTGACTGGTTATGACATTATCACTCACTTTTGAGTGTGGAAGGTCATTCAACTAGTCCTTGTAGTCTAATCATGACCTATCATGTGAGGATTGACCCATGTTTAGCAATTTTTGCAGTTTCAGGCTCTTTCCATTCTATGTGTCCACTTGAGCTTGTAGCTCAGCATTTCTCTTTCTGAGTGTTTCACTACTGCATTGAGAAGCTTTACCCTCTCTCGTGACTCTTTCAGCTCATTTTGAGCTACTAGCAGATCATTTGACATATTGTCAATTTCCTCATATGCTAGTTTATAACTCTCTCTTAGATTTACAATCAATTCAAGATTGTCTTTATTTTCCCTTGAAAGGGAAATAAAGTTCTCAGAGATTCCTTGAAGAGCCTCTCTTAGTTCTTCTAAAGAGGTATCTGAGTTAGAAAGATCAAATACCTATTGCTTTTCTTCATTCCTTGCCATGAGATAGAGCTGAGCATTTGTGATTGTTAATCGTCATTTGAGATTGTCTCTCTCCATGTTTTAGCAGCATAGGCCTTCCCTTTTTCTTTCCTTCCAGAGTTTCCTTTTCCATATTCCTTTTTGTGCAGACGATTCCTGTGCATGTCATTTGCTTTGTGTAGCAAAGTGCCCTGCCTTTCCATAATTGTAGTAGACCTCCTTCTCTGATTCTTCAACATTGGTTGAGATTTTTCTTCTTGAACAGCTTTCTGAACTTCTTGTCCATCACTGCAAGTTCTTTTGATATTGTTTGTTCGCTTGCAGACGAGGTGTCACTGGTTTCCCCTTCTGCCATGGATCTCAAAATTTTTTCTTGAGGTTTGAAGGATAAAGTTTTCTTCCTAGTCTCATCAATTTGTCTCTTCTGCTCAACTTCCAGGTTGTAGGTATGCAGCACACCATATAGCTGTGCCAAGGACATCTTAGCAAGATCCCTGAACTCCCTTATTGCTATGGTCTTTGCTCCCTAGATCTCACCAAGTGATCTCATGAACTTCAGGTTGACTTGTTATCAAAAGTCTTCCATAAATTTTTGAGATTGTTGATGAGTACATTAAACCTCTCATAGAAACTGGTCAAATTTTCATCAAATCTCATTGAGACCCAAGCATACTGCTGCATCAGGACATCCTTCTTGTTTTCCCTAATTTCATTCGTTCCTTCATTCCTGAGCAATAGAGCGTCCCATGCTTCGTTTGCAGTGGTTGTATGAACCACTATCTCAAACATATCATCATCAAGAGCTTTGAGTATTTTGTTTCTTTCCCTTCTGTCCACTAGCACCAAATCCCAGTCCTCCTTTGTACAGAGTGACTTGGCTTTGTCCACCTCCCTTAATGCATCAACTGGATCCAACATCCTTGGAATGTATGGCCCATCTGTGATGACATCATGCATTCTTTCATCAACTGAATCCGGATGTGCAAGCATTCTCAGCTTACAGTGATTGAACTTGTCGAATGAGCATGCTGGTGGCTCTCCACTGTTTAGAAAGAGAGCTCCAGTATAAAGATCTTCATTAGTACGTAAACCAATTGTATACCACCACTGATAAACACCCGAATAAGCTATATTCACTGGGCCAGGAGCCCGCATTTGGGTAGTTTTGGAGGAGCCATGATTTCTTTACAAAATAAACTGTTAGTAACTTCTTTGCAGAAATTTATCAAAATAAATGACCTTTTCTTTCCAAAACTGTTAAGTCTGAAAAGTCACCCTCTGATATCAAAATAGGTTGTTTTAAATTTTTTTTCAGTGTAATATAGCGGAATATTGAATTTCAATACACTGATGATCTTTGCAGACTACTGAAATGTCTACAGCAGAGACAAAACTTTGAGAGTTTGTCTCTGCTTGCTGTTGTAATTTATTTCTAACAGTTCTAACAATTCAATACAATGAAATGCAAATAAAAAACCCATGATTTATACTGGTTCAGACACTCGTTATCAACTGATAATCGGGAGCTTAGTCTAGTCTTCCCTTGGTGACCAGTATAGTCAATCCAAGAGCTAAGTTCATTATCTTCTTGCTTTGGACTTACAAGACAACCCCTTTATAAGCTAGCTAACTTGTCAAAGGTGAAGAAACTAGACCCTTTGCACAGATCCTTTGCTAGACTCTACTGTAACTTCTGTTTTTTAGTGCAGACTAGTGAACGCTCTTCTTCCTGTTCTTCTTCAATTAAGCTCACTTGAACAGTTTGAATTCAAATTGATTTTGCACACTTTGTACGTTCAATTCTTCGTTTAACAGCACTGTTCTTTGAGCTCTTTGATCCCCTTTTATGCGCTGAAGGAATGAACTCGTGACTATACTTGACCTGATGGTGACAGCTTGTCACATGTGACTCCTTCACTGATGTTGACAACTCACCTTTTTCTGATCCTCGTACTATCACTCTGAACCTCAAATCTTTGATGTGATTAATCCTCAGACTTTTACCCTAACCTTAGCAACCATCTTTGCTTTACTCCAGTCTGCTGTAACTTAATCTGCACTCAGTATCATTGAGACCTCGTCTATATCCAGTCACTGCTGCAACCTTGTTGCACCCAAATCTGATGCAATCCTTTATGCATTGCTGTGTTGGCTCTTGTCTGCATTAATTGATCCTAAATCCCGAAGCATTTTTAGGTCATTTGTTGTCCATGCATGTCTAACCTGCTTAGCCAAAATTCTCTGTAGTAGTCTGTATTTGATGGTGCACAATGCTCTCCATCTGTGGTCATCTGCTCTCCAACATCTGACCTAGATTGTAGATACCTAACTATTTTCAGCCTAAGCATAGTAACAACATAATGGCTAATACTTCTAAGTTTTGTTCTTCAATTTCTATATAATTGGAGGGATTTCACGTTCTTATCACCCTCCGAACCAATGTGTCGGCCTTAAAGTTCAACAAGTCCTATAACAAGGAGCCCACTCTATCAACACCTGCTTCAACACCGACTGTTAACCAGCTCATGCTACCTCCTGCAAGTCAGTCCGCAAATGCATCTGCCAAATAAAATAGATAATTGAATTAAATATAGAACATACCAAACATGAATTAAAAGCGCAAGATAGCTTGTTATATTCATTCACATGTCAAAGATTTTAACTAGATTATAGCATGAAAGTTTATTCTATAATGCGGTTAGTTGCTATTTAACATGACCAAAATAGTTTGTATCACTAGTTAGATCAACCTATAAAAACCTCAAAGTGACTAATTTAGAAGAAGTCATAAGTTAATCATGGTATAGTTAATGTATGAAATCATCCAGGTAGTTAATCTAGGTAAATTCACGCATCAATTATGATAAAGATTCAAAAGCAACCTTCATGCAAAATAATCTTATTTAATAAATTAACATATCATATCTCATAATCTCTTCGCTTCATGTAGTTATTCAAGTTTCCTACTCGCTCTTGACGTTGAACAGTATAAAGGGTTCAGTGGGCCTCTTTTTCTTGTTGGCCTTCATTCTTTGAATTTGAACCAGCTGTTCAATCTCTGCTTCTATCATGCCATCAATTATGCCTATTTTCTTTCCTTGGATCAAGTCCCCTGGTTTCCCCTGGGATCAAGTTCCCGACCTAATTTTTGAATTCTTTTAACAATTATAGGAGTGATTTATCATGATTTTCTTCAAGGATTGAATTGAATCCCCACTGTTTTGTTTTCTCCCAAAATCTCATGTGTTTACCATAGAATGAAGTTTCTTTGAGCCTTTCCTCTTTTTTTTGGTCTCACTCCCATCTTTTTTTTGCTGGAATGAATCGGTTATGGGTTTGTAGTACCCTACTCCACTGCAGTAGCAGTCGCATAAAACCGTTGTTTTATACTATCTTAATATCATAAAATTTTGTTATAAATTTCTCAACCCGTGCAATGCACGGATAAGTATTTTAGTTTATTTATAACAACTGATAAACTTGTTTGTTATTATGCAAATTTAATGGTGGAGATCTCACGGTTTTTGTTTAATAAAATCTTTTTCCATTTTCTTATTTTAATTTTGTGATTTTTATTTCTGTTGATTTAAATCTCATTAGTTGAATTTGCCAAGGAACATATAATTTCATGTGTTGTTAGCATCAAACTCTCTTTACCCAAATGGTAAAAAAAACTATTGAGATAATTGATTAAGGGGATGCTTTGAATTATTGCTTAAAATTGTGAAAATCAAAATCAGTAAGAAAAATAGAAAACGAGTAACGAAAACAGAAATCAATTTTCATAAAACCGTGAGTTTTTGTAAAAGATATCTTGAATATAGTACTTAAATAAAATAGTAAAACATAAACAGGAAACCAATTTTTGGTTTAGGGTTTAGGGACAAGAATAGGAAATAAACAATTTTGTTTTATTAGCTAGTGAAATGAGAATAAAAATAAAAGAAATAGAAGTAATACCAAACAAATTTAAGATACTCATTAAGAATTAGGGAGTAAAGAAGATGTCTGCTAAATCTGCTAAACTTTTCCTAGAAAATTGGCTGTTTATCCAATGTTGACGCTAAATGATTACCCTTTATACTTTGATACAAGAATTATACAGAATTAGAAAAAAAAAAAAAACTATTACTTGATTATGGAGAGAAAAATTGTCGAGATGTGCTAAGTAGAAGTTTAGTTTTATAGAAAAGTTGTTTTATGTTATTCTTTAAAAGTGTCGACCCCCTGACGACTTATTTTAGTTTCATAAAGCACATTACATCACGGGAGGAAACGTCCGGTTACATTCATTTTTAAACTTAAGTTGAGATGTGCTCAAAATGTTAATGATAATTTTAGTTATGTATTTTTATACGAGGTAAAAAAGTGTATTACGTGTCTGATTAAACAATTAATTTTTGGCTGAAGAGAGGATTATTGTTCTATTTCATACAGGTTTTAGGGAAACTTAAAGTAAAATTTTCATTATTTTTTTAAAACACACTAGTTCCTCAAATATTCTCAACCTCATTACTCCCTCCATAGATACAGGAGAGTTTGAGTTTAATAAGTTTCAAGAAGAAGCTTGATTCTAACTGTGTGACGATCAGACGTCGTTTTTTATATAAACTTGTCATGAAACATTAATAATAATATTTTAAGTTATATATTTTAAATGTATACTAAGAAAATTTATGTTATCTTATTTTATTTGAAAATGCGTAGCTCGTCAACATGCATATTGAATATTGAAAAATAGGACAGCATCTCAAATTTGATGTGACGAAGGGAGTATATTTAACTCCCCATCTCACAATTGACATGCATTTTTCAAAACGTCTTTACTAGCACATGATAATTTCGAGTTTTGACTCACTCGTGTCGTAAACTTACCTCCTCACACATCCCACTTCCTCTACATTCAATTTCAAACTTAATTATAAGTCACGAAAATTTTGCTCAATGATGAGCTATTCTTTCCTGATCCAAGGCATCCTCTACTTAGCTCTAGATGTCAAAACTTAGTTAAATATATTTTCATTCTAAGAGCAACGAAGTTTGATCGTTGAATATGCATAGAGGGTGTAAATAATGCTCATAATTTTGTACAATTTCAGATTCATATAAACATGAAAAAGTCTTAGAGATGTTCATGTCTTATTGGTATGCATTTTATTACATCACGAGGAGTAGTGACATTATATCTTCTAATGCATATGTATTTGAACGAATGTTCTTGCATCATAGCTCACTCAAGAAGTGAAGGGAGGCAAAAGTTATTTTCTCACATTTATCGATGATTTTTAAAAACAAAATGTTTACTTTTTAGGATAAGGATGAGGCTTTAGAGAAATTTAAATCCATAAAGTTGAAGTTTAAAATCTGCTTGATAGAAAGATTATAATTGTAAGATCTTATAAGGGAGGGGAATACCCATCTAATAATGATTTATGCGAAAATCATGGAACAATCTATCAAACTTCGTTATTGAGTGTTTGACAAAATAAAATAAAAATTTTAAAAAAATGTTGTTGAAGACATTAAAATGAAGACTTAATTCATTATCAATTAAAAAAATAGGATCTACAAGGAAAAACATAAGGTCTTTTATAAAAGTGATAGTATAATTTATCTTTTACCCTACAAGGTGGCAGTTACTTAAATATCGTGTCAAGGAACCTTTTAGACTTCATGACTTATTGATTTCAAAGTAATGGCTTTCGTATAATCTTCATTTCGTACACAATTAATTAGTACTAAAAGATCATTAGAACAGCCTTTTCGATAAGGAATAAACATACAATCTCATAATAAGTAAAACGAGAACTACAACACAAGCATAAAATCCAATTCATCATCGAACAACATTTGAACAAAATTTATTGACAAATATTAACATATAAACTCAAAACAAAAAAACAAAAAACAAAAAAAAAAAAAAAAAGAGAAAAGGTTATAACAAAGAAAATACGAATATGTAAGTAAGAAGTGATGGAACCATAGTGCAATGATCTGCGCAGCTTATAAGAAGTAATCTGGTTTTGAATAACAATCAAAATAAAAACAAACAGCATCACAACTAGAGGAATGCTATAGTCTAACACATATACGTCACATGTACTGTAATAGTAATAGAAGAAAGATCAGCAGGTCCAACACATGTATCACTGCCGAAGACTAACCAACCAGTAAGGTTACCAAATTTAACAGAAAAGAAACAATGTAATCTGTAGTGAACTACATCAAAGATAGAAATTAATTATTCCCTAATATGATCGTATTAATAATCAATACTATGAATTAAGAAGAAGAAAAAAAGGAAAATACCAGCGGAAAAAAACTGAATCAAGACATAAACGCCATATGAAAGGAACTTCACACTAAAAAAAATCAGCGTTTAGCGACGGAAACATTTAGCGACGGAATAAATCCGTCTCCATATTTTATATTTTACGACGGATTCCGTCGTAAAACATTTTTCCCAAAAAATAAAAAAACAAAAGCAACATAGCGACGGAAAAGTCAACGTCCGTCGCTAAATGAAATAAATTTAGCGACGTATCCGTCGCAGAAATTATCAAATTGAGCAAAAAACAAATAATATTTAAAGTAAATAAATGGGCGACGGATTCCGTCGCTAAAATATACATTTAGGGTTTACGTTAGCGACGGATCCGTCGCCAACTTTATCACAAAATTAGAAATTAACACATTTCATAGTGTTTTTACAAGGGAAAAAAATTTTGATTGTCGAAAATGATGACTAGAGACGGATTCGGTTGCGAAAATATTATTCTTAAATTTTGAAATAACTAGAGACGGATTCTGTAGGTAATATGTTTTTTGTTAAATTGAAATACGTTTTTTAATAATAATACATGTGTGCTTATCATATAGAATTATGTATATGACATGTTTACACAAAAAAGACATAAATCGATATAGATAAAAACATAAAATATATTTTACCAAAATTATAGTTGATTGTGTTTAATATATGATGTTGGAATATTAATACAATGTAAAAATTTTTAAATGAAAATCCAAAAGTTTATTGAAGAGATTAATTTTATATTTTGATGAAATTGAACCGAAAAAAACGTGTTTTAGGGAATATTGAAGTAGCATGATAATGTGGCCACATTTGAAGTAACAATGAAGGGAAAAAAACGTGTTTAGGGTTCGTTTTTGGCGTTTGTAGGGTTATTTATAGCGACGGATCCGTCGCTATAACAAATAATTAGCGATGGATCCGTCGGGAGAAGTTATATAAGTGCGACGGAATCCGTCGCCCGCAGCTACATTATTTTTTGATAGAATAAATTTTGTTTTGTAATCTTTATACATGCATGTCTTTATCATATGAAATGATGAATATAACATGCTTACACCAAAACACATAAACTGAACAGGGTTAAAACTTTTTTGCATGATTTAGAACATATATTTTACAAAAATATATTTAATTATAGTTAATTACATTACATTATACGTTGCAATATTAATACAATGTAACATTATATAAAAGAAAATCAAAATATAAATTGAAGAGACTTGTTTTATATTACGGGGAAAAACAGGTTGAGGGTTAGGTTTCAGGGTTTCTTAGATTTTAAAATTATTATTTAGACACGGAATCCGTAACTAATTTTTAGGTTATAACAAAGCCTGCGACGGATTCCGTCGCTAAATGATGTTTTTCATATACAATTTTTTGTTGAGTGTTTGGGATGGAACACATATAGCGACGGAATCCGTCGCAGAGATTTTAAGTTAACATATTTGCGACGGATTCCGTCGCTAACGGATTTTTTTTCATATATAATTTTTTGTTGAAGTGTTTGGGATGGAACACAATTAGCGACGGAAGTCGTCGCAACTTATTATTCTAGCGACGGATTCTGTCGCTAATTTTTTATCCTTTTCCACAAAATCAGAATTCTTCCCATCAGATCTCCACACAAACACATCAATACATCCACGAACATCAACACTCCGGGGCTCCCATTCACGAACAAATCCGAAATTTGCCATCACGTACTCCGGCGCTCCCATTCACGTAGTCCGGCGCCCGACTCCGGTTATTCAACCGATGCAGCAGGTGGGTTGATTCGAGCAGAGGTGGTGGGTTGATTTTGATATTCAGGTTGATTCGAGCAGCAGGTGGGACGATTCAACCGGTGCAGCAGGTGGGTTGATTCGAGCAGCTGGTGGGTTGGCTTCAACCGATGCAAGTCCTGACGAAAGCAGATCTGGTGCAAGTCCAGTTTTGAGCAGGTCGGTTTTGAGCAAGATCCGGTTTGATAAGGAGAACTTCGCACACCAGCATTTAGGTTTTGAGCCAACAGCAAGATCTGGTGAGCAACCAGATTTTGAGCTGCAATTCTGTGCTGAATTTTCTGATAGATTTGTGCTAATTTGTGCTGGTTTTGAGCCACCGCATTTAGTTATTCTTGAATCTGATTTTTAACTTTGTTTTTCTTGTTGCATCATATACATAATCTCTGCAATTTTGTGCTGATTCTGATAGATTTGTGCTAATTCTGCAATTTTGTAGTATGTTGGTTAATTCTTGTAC
>JAOVYX010001521.1:0-12584 GCA_035668315.1 Drosera spatulata | reverse complement strand
TATATACTGTTTGACTGATATGGCATAAGTACATATTTTTTATTCCTTTTTTCCCTTGGGAAGTTCCTTCAGGAGCTCTATACAATTTTCCATAGTCGATGAAGAACTTCCTAAAAATCGAATTCATGTTCTTAGGTTGGTGAGTTTTTTGCTCACGAATTATGGGTTTTATTATCAAGTATGGGCCGAAATGAAATTGGAGCATCGTAGAGAGAAGAAGCATGCATATAGATAGTCTCATATGTTTTGGATCAATGTAATATTCAAACATGTAATATTTTGGATTACTGTAAGCTAAATATATATATTGGAAATGTAAATGACATAGTTGTATCACTATGTAATAATGTTGTACAGGTAGTTTCTTGACTTCTATACCTAAAATCTGTTTGGGTTATTTGGTCTTATTTTGGGCTGTATCTATAGCGACATAACGTCACGTGTCAGTTGAGCTGGATTTTGGGATGTTACAGAATGATATCGGAGCAGGGATTTTAGATAGAAGTTAGAAAAAATAGAAAAAATTGTTTTAAAAAAAAGATAGGATTGCATCATGCATTGAGCATGGGACGATTAAGATGAGTCATAAGAGGTAGAGTATGACTATGTGTTTATTCCCCGAGACGAGTTATAATTTGACCATAAACCTTGAGAAAACACAAATGTATGATTTGATGCAATGAACAATTTTGTCCAAGTTTGAGAAAGTAATAAGATTAATGTAAAAAATGCTAAACTATATACTTTGTATGCTATACTTGTTAGTATAAGGGACAACAATACCTGCTTTGTAGCAGAAGCAACGGCATGATGAATTGCTCTTAGCCACTGTGATGGATAATTATGTTAATCCATTTATGAAATTTAGATTGAAGAGAGAACTAATGGATATAAAGGGTAATCGATAAGCACTTGAACAGTGATCGTGAAATATACTAGAATTATTGAACACGTAAAGCGTGAGGTGGATTGGGACATGTTGCACAATGGTGGGCATTGGTTTGACACAAAGTTACCCGATGTTGGTTATAATATCAAAGATGATGGGCAAGAGATCTTCGAGTAGAGCCGAGTTGTGAATTATTGGTCATGTGTTCAAAGTTGCAAACTCGATGGTTAAACTTACAATGAGTCACAATATAGTGTGCTTGTCTCTGTTTGAAATTACCAAAATTTATTTTGGTTAAGTAATAACCATAAAGATTCAGAAGTCTGAATGGCATAAAGACTAATGTATGCCTATGTGAAATTTCTTGGTGGCATAAAGACTAATGTATGCCTATGTGAAATTTCTTTGTGCAAAGTTAATGGTTGAGTTCTAACATGCACGAAATCGATGACATGATATGTTGGTCGTACGAGTTAAAAAAAAAAAAATTCTATTATAGAACTTGGTTTGTTGGTGATAGTACTAAGTAATTGGTTCGTAAATTTATGTTAATATCGTAAACCAAAAAGGATGTAGGATAACTATGGGCATGTGCTTGCTGGGAAAATATTTTGCTGCTTAATGGATTAAATGTGGCTTAAGAGATTAAGGTTTGTATTGTATATGAATTTTTATTGGATGCCAATGTTGCTTTCTGGTTAACATTATAAGAGTTAGTTATTGCGATGCAGACATTTCAGAGCAAGCTGCAAATGTAGTGTTGCTTGACTTGAACGTGCCCTTAGATAGGGCGGCCAATAGTATCATTGTTCATAATCAACCATCACCAGTATCTGTTGAGTATTTAGTGGAGGAATTGATAAAAGAGAGAAGAAAGAATGAGACACTTCAGGGAATTGATCTCAATGAATTTCTACATGGTATTCATGCATATAATCCTCCGCGATTCAGTGGGCAATACTGGAGGATTGGATTCGCGAATTGGAAAAGTTACCCGACATAATTCATTGCCCAGAGAATTGGAAAGTGCCCTTGGCCGCTTACTACCTATGCGGGGAGACAGATGCTTGGTGGCACACAATTGAAGAATGTGCTACAACACCTGGGTTTGATTGGTCTCAGTTCAAGGACCTCATTAGGGATAGGTTTTATCCTATTTTTTTGAGAGATCAAAAAGAGCAAGAGCTCAAGAATTTGTTGTAGGGTGACATAACAATTTATGAGTATGCTTCACAGTTCACTATTCTGTTATGATTTAGGCATCATATTATCATGATAACAGAGTAAAGCAGAAACAATTTATAGAGGGCCTCAACTGGAGGTTAAGGACAAAGATGGCAGGTCAGAACACACTTGCTATCAAGACCTCTATTAGAGACTAAAAAATATTCAATGGGTTATACTATATGTTAATTTAGAGATGGGAAATTAAGCAAAAAAACCATCTCTAATTAAAGATTTACATTTGCGACTAGTTGCGGGATCATATATATGTGAGTTTGTATCGATAGTATATATCAGAATTTACTTTGTCTAAATTGGGGATTGACTTGTTAACAATTGATACGGTTGAAATAATTAACTAGCCATTGGAGGATCCCTATTCACACCTAGAATCACATTCACTATATAATCTTTTTCTTGAATATCAGTACCTATGGGATTCGACTATGACAAGTGTTGTATTTTTTTGGAATGGAGGGAGTGCATCTTCCACCTCTTAACTCAAAGGAAAGCATCTTGTTCTTATAGGCCTCCCCGGATACGCTGTGTCGACATTCTCATCTTCTTCACTCAAATAATGAAAAGAGAAGCAATCAGAATCATATTGCCTGCTATGTGTAGGACACTTTGCTATCGTAATTCGACTTATATTCCTAACCTCGATAATTTGATCTCATCAGCTGCACTTCACTTGTGTTTGATTGATCACCTCTTCTCCATGATCATTTTCGACTGATAAGGTGTACTATGAGATAACATGAGAGATTAGGCGAGCCTGATCATTGCGACCGCTTTGTTCGCCTGCTTGTCACCCGGATTGATCACCCAATTGCCTGGAAAGTTGCATCCAGTCGACTTCAACAGCATGAAAACCAGCGTTGCCTTCGTATTTGTACATGCTAAATGATTATGCTGTCAATTTGGAGCGGACTTATAACGCTAAAGACGAGAGTCTTGATCATCAGAAGAGGAAAAGAAGTGACAGACTATGGGAGGATGAGTTCTTCTATAGGGATGCTAGCAGTTCAAATTTTCAGATGATCCCCTAGAAGCCCACGCCGATAGTGAAGCAGAGCAAGGAAAAGAAGTTTGGCAGAAAGGCCAGACAGTTCCACAGTTTACATACTAGTTCGGGTAGAAATCAACCATGAGGTTTTGGAACTCAAAGCGACCCCCAAAGTAATCTAAAGTGCTCCTGGGCATTTTGTTAGAGAGTGTCGAAAGCTTGTCATCAAGTGTTACACTTGCGGGGAACGCGGGCACAAGAGTTCCAAGTGTTATCAAAAAGCTAATGCTTGATAAGACACTTGAAGAAGGATTGGTAACAACTTCAAGCTGACTTAGTAATTCTCTTTTTTGTTAGTTTGACCGTGACTAACACTACTTTAGTTGAGATGCGTCAGTTTGAGTTATTAACTTTGTTTTGTCGTCAAGAACTTTGATATTATGCATTAGCTATTTTGAGTTTAGAATGCAAACAACGGTAAGTTTGCTTGTATGTCATGGAGAGAGTTTTAAAGCAGACTTGTAGATTGTGTTAACCTTAACTGCTTAAAAAAAATCGACTTGTAGCTTATGTCAATATTAACTGCATATACATACATACATATACATATATATGTAAACGGGTGTGTTAAAAAAAATATGTTATAGACATTTATCAATTTGGAAATTCCATCAAACATAGAGATGACTCTCTATAAAATACTAGTTAAGTAGATGCTTATGACAAAGTCATTGGCATGACATATGTGAGGGACATGGATTCTTCCATGAGCAAGTATCGGGCAGAGTGCTTGTGTATAAGGCTCCATATTGAATGACAACTGTTGAGTTGAAGGGATTGAAAATTTTACTCAACTTACTCTAGGAGAAAAAGGGCTTGATGGGGCTAAATATGTCCTCATATGACACATCGATATTTTTTTTTAAAATGAAAATATTAGATTTTGCATCTCTTGGGATGCATCTAAGAAACGCCTTAAGTGCGTACTCATTCGCACGAAAATGGGATTTTCTATGCTTTTCGGTATTGGAATTAATACGAGTTTAATAACCCAACTCATGACTTGGAGCTAGTTGTTTTAACTTTTGCTCTAATAATATGTACACACCATTTTAATGGTGCCTCATGCCAGAGCTTCACTGAGCGCAAAAGTCTTAAGCATATTTTACTCAGCATGAGTTGCATGTTTGGCAAAAAAGACGATCGGAGTTATCGAACGGTTATGATCTATACATCCAGTATCAATCAAGCAAGATGAACATGATAGATAATGCCTTGGGCATAAGGATTAAAAGAGCTTAGGGTAATTTGTTAATGTTAATGATTACAAAGGTTAGTTGAGTAACATATGATTCCTGCAAATTATGGATAAAGGTTCCGCTAAGATTCCAAGAGGGTATACCGACGAATTTACAAGTTCAACCAACCCGCTGGAAGAAAATATTGTGAAAACAAGAGCTGAATAAACACATGAGAAAGTTAAAGGAGCCCAGTAAGAAAAAGCACCTAATTTTGTAATCTGTAAGGACGACTCCTTGAGATTTTAGAGACGTCCTTGTGTGTCAAAGGACGATGCTTTAAAGAGAAAGATCATGTTTGAAGCATACATGAACCTTCTTTCCTATTTATCACGAGTTGATAAGATTTATCAGAAATGACATTAACATTTTTGGTGAAGAAACAACAATAAGAGAAGTCATAAAATTTGTGACAAAATGCAATGCATGTCAGCAAGTAAGATCGGTCATCAATAACCAAGAGGTTTATTGCTATCTCTGGAAATTCTCTAGAAAGTATGAATCCATTTCAGTGGATTTCATTGTTGGGGATTCGACAACAATGAAAGAAACAAACTTGGTCAGTTATTGATAAACTAGCAAAATTAGATCATTTTCAACAAGAGAGAGAGAGAGAGAGAGAGAGAGAGAGAGAGAGAGAGAGAGAGAGAGAGAGAGAGAGACTTACAGTTTAGATATTCTTGAAGAAGAGCATGCGACTTGCAGTTTAGATATTCTTGGAGAAGAGTATGCAAGAGAGATAGATTGGATGAGCTTTCAAACTTCATTGTGTCTGGCATAGATATCAGATCTCGGTTACAGTTCTAGAAAGTTTACAATAAGCCATTGACGTGAAATTGAATTTCAATAACGCTTTCTATCTCGTAATAAGTGGGCAAATAGAACAGAGTATCCAAATGCCAGAGGATGTTCTTTTATCATGTGTCTTTGAGCTTCAAAAGTCTTGCGATAGACAATTGTCTCTGTCAGAATTCACTTGTTATAACATTTTTCATTGAAGTGTCAATGGCATCGAATGAAATCTTGTATGGGCAGAGGTGCAAGTTATTCATGTATTGGGATGACATTGTTGTTGCAATGATAGTAATCCCTGAATTAGTTCAGGAGATGTCGAATAGGATCAAATATATGTGAACTCGAAAGAAAACGGTATAGGAGTGCTAGCAATCTTGGATGGATGCAAGGCAATAATCGTTAAGAGTTTAAGGAAGGGAATCTCATTCCTTAAAGGTATCCCTTTATTACGCCCTGAAATCCGGCATGCCTGGCACGTGACGTTATGTCGTCACAGGACCAGTCCATTACAAGGCCAAATAACCCCAACGGGTTTATAGGTATAGAAGGTAAAGGAAGCTATCAAAACAATAACATTATGAACCCGGATGATATTATGCAAACCCAAATTACTTTACATTACCTCACAAATATATTGTCCAATCATTTACAAGTGATTCTTAACCAAGTTATTTTATGTAGCATTTATTACATATTGAACAGTGAGATAATTAACTACATGCTTAGAAACTCACTCTAGCGCTTCGGTATCGCTCTGTAGTGGATCTGAAAATAAAACACATAACCCATGAGCTAAAAACTCAGCAACAAAAAATATATGTATTCGATTTGCAGGGTACTCCCCCGACTATGGCAATCGATGAGTACGTGTAAAATATTTTCCAATAGCCACAGAAAAATATGAGTGTCATATCAAACAGTACACGCTACAATAGCTTATACGTCTTTATCCTTTTTTATAGTCTTTCTCTTACTTAACCATCGCGAGTCCGTGTCCTGACATGAATGATAGAACTTAATGAGGACAAAAGAAGAAGAGAGATTTTTGAGATATAGACACTAATCTGGGCCAAGTTCTTAGTCACATATCATCCACAAAAATCGTTTGAAAACCCGTTTTCTTTTGTGAAAGCGTTTCTGTTTTTCATAAATACTACGGGTTATTTGGGTTCGTGGCCCAAAATCATTGCGTTTCTTACGTGTATTTCGGTTTGCTAAACCCTTACATACACGCCAAAGGTCCCCTTGAAGAGGGCAGCCTTACACCCAATGAGCCGATGTTCTGTCCCGCGACTTCTTGTCGTTGCGCATACAAAGAGAACCACACTTGTCCTCTTAATAGCTAGATTTAATATCTGGCCCAATCAAGTTCGCTTTGAACACTCGTAAAGCCAAAGAACATGATCCTTGTGAATCCACTATGCGACTCATCGACGACAACAGACTTCTTCGGTTATCTTTAGTTTGTTATAATATTTATTGTTGTGTTCCTTACAAGCACACTTCCTTTATCGTTACACATGTATAACATAATCATCACAAAGATTACACACCATGCTTCAACATTTTTTGTCTTCCACGATATTACATCATATTAGATATATCGTTTGGCCACAAGGACGTTTGCATCATATTAAATGTCCTGACCTCTGGGACGGGTGTCCCGGCCTCTGGAACGGGCGTCCCGGCCTCAAGTACAAGCGTCTGACCTTTGGAATGGTGTTCCAGATTCTGTCCTATATGATATTTCGACACTTTTAAATCTATAACTTCTTGTATACAATTCCACAGATTATTCCATGAAATTCTACATAAACTAGACTCCATAATCTTTTCAGTGAATTAAATTTTTCATCGTAAATCTCTATGAAAAATAGCAGCTTACTCATTTTAGTTTACGTTTTCTGTAAATTAAACAATTTGACCTTCCTTCACTAATCAGCTCATAACTCCTTACACATAACCCAAATCATGATTTGTAAACCGTTCTGAAAACTAGCAGTGATATAAGGCTTATTCATTTTAGTTTGCATTTTCTGTAAATCAAACAGTTTAACCTTCCTTCACTAATCAGCTCATAACTCCTTATACACAACCCAAATCATGATTTGTAAACTGTTCTGAAAACTAGCAGTGATATAAGGCTTATTCATTTTAGTTTATGTTTTCTGTAAATCAAACAGTTTGACCTTCCTTTACTAATCAGCTCATAACTCCTCACACACAACTCAAATCATGATTTATAAACTGTTCTAAAAACTAGACTTCATACCTTTCCAATGATATAAGGCTTGTCTTCTAACTCCTACTATGTAATTCCATATCAATCCACAAAGTGAACCCATTAACCAGTTTTTTTACAAATTGATATATCCGCACGTTTTGATTTATATCTTTAAGATTCACAACCGCGAATCATGATTTGTCAACTTCATTGGAACTAGACGTATGAGGCTTCAACATATATTAAAATCAGAATTTCAAAACCTATAATTTTCTACACACACGTGCAAGACAGAAACGGATCAGAATGGGGTTTGGTTACCTCTCGAATGTTTTTTACGTTTAAGACTTTGTTTGATGATAACTCTTACTCTATACGTCGGATCTTTGCAATGTTCAATTCGTTGGATCCCTGACTTTGCCGTGGACGTCGTGGTAGTCTTGGATTGGAGATTCGGCAAGTCTAGAGTAAGATCCGATTAAAACAGTGTGAGTTTTGAAGTGATAACCGTGTGTGAAACTTAAATTTATCATAGCTTGCGATCCAAAGATCGGATTAACGTACTGTTTACGATGTTGAATTCCTTGATTTGTCCTCTTT
Source organism: Drosera spatulata (assembly GCA_035668315.1). Taxonomy (NCBI): domain Eukaryota; kingdom Viridiplantae; phylum Streptophyta; class Magnoliopsida; order Caryophyllales; family Droseraceae; genus Drosera; species Drosera spatulata. The sequence continues at coordinate 4,548 of JAOVYX010001521.1, read as the reverse complement.
GTCAATCTTACGTTTTTCATATAGTATGAAGACGATATCATGATGCAAAGTATTTGTGTTATATGAGAGAGTGTTTGAGTTTAAGAGAAATGAGAGAGTAAGTGAGGTGTGGAAGGAGATGATGATTGAGACGAGGTGGAAGTAGTTGTGATGGAGGTGGATGAAGTAGGGTGGTTTTGGTAGGAAGTGAAGTGGAAGGAGCGTGGGAAGTGATGTGGGGAAAAGAGGTGGCCGGTGGTGGTGAATGGTGAAGAATAAGAGAGATTAATTTAGGGTGAGTGGGGTGGTGGATAGAGTGGAGTAGAATTATTTAAAAAATTATGGTATTTTATATACCGTATTCGCAAAAGGCTCGTGTAATTTAACCTCAAAAACTTATTTTGTTCGGACGTATTGTCCTAAATATTTTATTAAAACGTTCTACCGAAGAAAATATCATTTTCAGGACTAAAATTTTTTACACTTGTGCACGACTCTCTTAACTTCGTAATGTTCGTTACATGTGTCATACTTTATAACTTTCGTTACTTGTCGCGTTTTTAATCTCATTTATTCTTAACATATATTTTTTTAATATTTATTCATTCCAAAATTCTCGGATATTACACCCTTACTAAGCATGTGATATGTTTTGGAACGAAAAATAGAAAAAATAGTATCCCTTTTTAGAAGGAACCTTGTTAGGTGTTAAGCTTGCTATGGAAGTTTTGCAGCCTACCACTGCATATTGACCAATGGGTCTTACATACTGTATTCCACTTTCGGTAATAGAGGAAATGCGCAATTGATCTTTTTCATATCAAACTGTAAGAGCAATACTAGACCGACAAGGAAAAAGGGTCTTCAAAGATCAAACAATTTTATTGGTAAGTTTCTGTGGACGAATGTGACCTTCGAGGTCACCTGAAAAGAGGATGAAATGATGCATAAAGTTATCGCATTTATTTCTTGAGAACCCTTCCTTCACTAACCTTTAATTGAATTTATTTTCGAGGACGAAACTTGTTAAAAGTTGAAGGTAATGTAATATCCAAAAAAATTTATTATTTAAAATACACGTAAAATACGTATATAATGAACGAACGTATAAATATAACGAACGCGTAACGCTATATCATTATAACGCTAAAAATTATTATGCGTTAGGGTCACATTTTAACCCTAAAAATATGAGTTTATTGAACGAGAAGGGATTATGAAATATTTAAGATAGTTAAATCGATAAGGATTAATTATCAATCGATAAATTATATAAAACACCCATAATACCGTGCAGAAGATATTTACTTTGGGCGATGATCCACAGCTAATGTTGGCTGTGAGAGGCTAACTAACCAACATTTTATTGACCATCCATCTGAAAAATGAACGGTTCGATTAAAATCAAAATCTCACCCTTTCGATATAAAGATTAACGGATTCTCACCCTTCCTTTGAAAAGAATAGCGGAATTAATTATTACATTCGCTAATCTTTATAGCGGAAGGGTGAGATTTTTTCATGTCCATCCATTATAAAGATTAACGGATGTAATAATTGCTTCCGTAGTTCTTTTCAAAAAAAGGATGAGATTCTGATTTTAATCAAACCATTCATTTTTCAAATGAACGATTCATAAATATTGATTAATTAATCTCTCGTCAATCAACGTTAGCATGGATCATTTCCCACCTACACATTCCTTACCCTCCAACATACCCCTTTCATTCTCCTTCACCATCACCGAGTACCCCAAAGCCACCACAAGTCCTAACACCGCCGGCCACCAAACCGCGAGCCGTCGTCAGAGCTCTCCGGCGATTTTTCCCGAACAAGGCGAACAGTTTCCGCCAGCCCACAGCCTCAGTAACGGTCCCTCGAAGCTTTTCCACGTACCACCACTTCACCACCATCATCTTCACCAAACCCCACTACCACCACCAAGATCCCACCATCAATCGCGCGTCACGCCGCCTGTAGTCGCCGATGATCGGATTCCGGCCAACCACGAGCCCGGGCGTAGCCCCTACTCCCCGCATCGACCAACGCACGCCATTCACCGTGCTTCACTTAAACCACCAAGCTCCTATTCGTCCGGTTACGGTTTTGGCTGCCTGGGAGTCGCCGGACCGCCAGTGAGGCCGTCGGGGTGTCGTGAGAGCAACCGCGACCACCCAAGCCGAAACCCTAGCCGATCCCCTTCTCCCTCGCACCACCAAGACGACGCAAATCCACCAACGGCGATGGCCGACCGTCAAAGCCACCAAGAGAGGTGGGGTGGCAACCACCAACGACAGGCCCGGCGAGCCCTGCTGCGGATCGAACGGCCTAACAGGCCAGAGTAGCCAAGCGGCCCAACAGGCCCGTTTGTGGATACGCCCCGAATAGTGGCCCGAAAGAGGCCCACGATGTCCGACAACAGCCCGACAGCTGGCTTATTAATAGGCCCGACAGGTCCGGGTACGGCCCAACACCTCGCTTGGTCGTTCTCGTCGTTTCGGCCGGTGTTTTATTTCGAATAACTCATTGAGAGGTAACCTCCACTAAAACCTTCCTTGAAACCCGTGATTGGTTACGGATTGTCTTGTGTGCTTGTGATGTGATACAGTCAGGTTGACGAGGATGTAATTCCGTGTGTATGCGTATAGTATTGCTCTTGTTTGCAGGCTGTCGTGGATGAGAATTACATGATGGGTTTCAAGGAGGGTGTGTGGTGAAGCCGATGGGGCATAGGTGTACTTGTGTTTAGTTAGATCATCGGGATGACGAGGATGTCGGTATAGGTTTTTGTACATATATGGGCTTGAGTATGAAATAATAAAGAAGTTATGTGGATATGCTTGTAGTGGGGTGAAATGGTTTTGATGAGATTGGGATGGTTTGGGTTGTACTTTTATGTTGCGGTGTCTTGATGTGTGGTGTTATCATGGTTATATTGTCGGGTTGGCGAGGCTCTTAAGTTTATGTTTAGGAGGTGCTAACATGCCAACAATAATGTGATGATGGTTATACGTCGTTATTTGTAATCGTGTATTATGATGGCTTTGGTGTGAAAGTAGTTAAGGAGGTTAATGGTTGTGATATTACTTGTTAATACATGTTAGGCCGATGTGACTTAAGCAGGATTGTTTTATATTCAGGTTTGGAAATAGTGTTAAAGGTGTGATATTAAAATGTTTGAAAAGGGGTTATAAGGTAATGTTTAGTTGGGGTAGGGACGATGTGATGGTTATGGATGAGGTCGGGATTCCTCGTGTTGCACTTTCATGTGGTGGTTGTGACTATGGTTACTTATGCGTGGTTGTGCGTCCTATGTATAGTTTACGTTTACTTGTGGGATTTATGTCAGGGGACGCAAGATCATGATAACAAGCTTAGTGAGATGTTAAGGATCTGTTTCTTGACAAATCGGGATAAATAAACTTGTTAACATATGATCGGAACAAGGATTATCGTTTTATGATATGGTGTTAGTTTGTGGTTAGGTCGATGTGACCTAGGGTGCATGTTTTATATCCATGTTCGTTTTCTTGGGTTTATGTAAAAGGATGATTGAATTGCAAAATATGTGCTATGTGTGATCCCTAAGAATGTTTTCTATGCTATGTATTTCATGGATACGTATTATGTATCATGTATTGTATTATGCAGGATATCGGGATTAAAATTGGATATATTATACATAAATTACCCTTTCAACAATCATCTAAGTGGGGATGTTATTGAATGATTGAATTAACGAATGCAAAACAATAACATCATTGAAACCCAATAATAATTAACAGAATTAGGTAAATTAAGTTAAGGGTGATATATAATCGATACAGCTAAGAGCGTTGATTTATTTAAAATACGAAGCTGAAATATTATGATGAACATAAAATTTCACAATAATGACCATGTGTTGAGTGAAGTTGAGCCGTGCATCTTTTCTTGGATCCATTGGGATTGTGTTTGTCATCCTTGAGATACTTGTTAGGGGGATTGAGGATGGTCATCTTGGACACCAAGTGAAAATATCTAGAGTTATGAAACTCTATTGAGTATTCATAGCGATTGTTGAATCAGCGAGGAGATTGATTCTAACTCTTTCTTGATGCGAAAAATGTTATGGCTAGTTGATCGAGTCTCGTGACGGGCAAGTGAATAAAGAAGTAGCTAGTGAGGGAACAGTAGCGCCTTGTTCCCTTTGCGTGCACGCAGCGGCCCTGAGCTCGCGGTGGCTGGGCACGAGGCGATTAACTCTCTGCGAGGAGGTCCGAACATGTCAATTGGGTCTAGTTAATCTAATTGAACATGAAAACGAAAAAGAATATGCTCTGGATAGACTTGCTGCGTCAAGGATTAAATCCCTATTGTTGTGGCTTCGTGTCAGACTTGTTATCGGCTTCGTGCCAGAGTTGTGGTTGTTGACCTCGTGTCAGAGTTGTTGTTGATTTCACGTCGGAGTTGGTTATATATATCCGAGTTTGTCATATCTTTCAGAGTTGGCCTCTTGTAGTCTGATCAGGGACTTGCTAATTAATAAAAAGAAAAGATACATAAAAGATATGACATGTATACAATATG
>JAOVYX010001520.1:0-12584 GCA_035668315.1 Drosera spatulata | reverse complement strand
GATATGTTCCTACGACGGAATATTCCCTTTTGCGACGGAATTGATCCGTCGCAAACTATACAGGTTTTTTGTAGTGAAAATCTTGAAATATGATATGACATATCATAATCTTACAGAAGATGATGTACATGACGCCGTCGTATTCATATAACCGACCCCACTTAATGAAATAAAGGCTTGATTTGTTGTTGTTTAATGTCTCTTCTTTTTTCATTAACATAGGTTTATATAGGGTTCTCATTCTTACTGGTTTAACTTTGATTTTAACAAATCCCAAAATAAAGGATGCGAACAGGAGATTACAATGGTAACATGATCCAATATCATCTGGCAATTGGCAAGCAAGCATACAAGTTTCTATTACAGATAACCAATTTATTCACACACCACTAAGACAGAATATATACATCAAGTCAACAAAAACCACCCTCTTCAGAAATGGACGACATATACCATATCAGAATATGGTATATGGAGAATCAGAAAAGAACCAGATAATCAGAATATGGAGAATCATGTAATCAACTTAGTTGAAACCTACAACACCTCTGGAACATACTATATCAATCTTCAAACTAACCATGACAAAAACTCCAAACCATTCATCTGAAAGAACGAGCGAAAAAGCTCCAGTAGATATGGGACCCGAGTAACCCTGATACAACCTTTAATGCAAGAAGAAGCCAATCACTCTTAGTCAACTTTTTGTTGTCTCCAGACTCCAGAGATATTGCAAGAAAAAATCAGCAATAAATCCAAGACCAGGAACCGAGCTTCTACATAACATGTGTTCTATTGTAGGCATCTCCACAGACATTAACAAAACCAAACAGGAATCACCACCTAGCAGCAGAAACCTTGAAGAGGACGGCAAGAAGTTGTACAGTCTTAGATAAAGGTCTCAGAAAGTTTTGAGAAACCAAGTTTCTTAAGCCGATTAGCTAATGAACCAGAAGGGCTTCCACAGCCTATGTCCACGACACCAACAACATTGTAACCTTTCTTGACATGTTTCTCTCTGTTAGGCGTCTTATCCAAAGCCATGTCTTCTGCAACAAGCATTGGGATATTAAGAGTTCTTTTGTATTTTGGAAGTTCGGGGCTCCTCCAGTTCATACTCTTGCTTTCATCTCTAGCTTTGTCACGAGATGCTTTCTGCTTCTGCTGTGTTAGAGTCACAGTACCACACATAGTGATATGATCTTGAGCCTGTAATCCTGTCTTCAGTTTCTTTTCAAGAACTTTATGCTTGCCGTTTTTACTGCTGCTAGCTTTTTCCATTGTTGTCATTCCCTTGAAAGAACTACTGCCAAAAGCGACAGGGTTATGAATTTGTGGAGAACCAAACCTTGACGGCAAATGTGCTCGAGAATTTGAACCCACTGAATCCAACTCCCTCATCATTAAGGAGCTGATTGTCCCAACAGTTCCCACCTTAATCGAGCCTCCGCCGCGTTTTATGGCTTCTAGTTTCTGAACCATTTTCTCCACAACTTCAACCACCAAGCCAGGATCCTAGCAGATATTCAAAGTAACCTACAAGTCTTGAACATCAGTTCTGCAAGCAATCACCAGTATTCGAGCATTCAGCAGCCTGTTCATCAATGATATTTTTTGAAGAGTTCAAAATTACAATTTAAAAGGGAGTAGATAAAGTAGAATCGCTGCGAGTTCGATGTAATAAGGAAGGAAATCACAGTAACTATGACCAAGTTTGAGGGTTCTGACGGTGTATCAGATGAAGGAAGCTTCTCGAAAATAGTACTTAAAAATCAAAATTTTTATTGGCACATTAAAAAATTGGCTCTTAAACTTCCACCAAGTGTAATGAGCATGACCTAAATGAATTATTTTCATCATTCTGGACGGTGGACATGCTCATATCCTCCTTTATTATGTATTTTTCATGTTTTTTGGAAGACTCCCTCTACTGCTTTTCATCAGGAGCTCATAACTAAATTAAGCAACTCATAGTACAGATGATACACTACAGTGCTTACCGGAAAGAAAAAAAAATCAGAGATAAGATTGGAACAGAACAAAGGAAAGTAATCCTACTCTGATAACTGGTAAATTAATGCGAGTAGTCATGTTGCTATGAATCCTTCTTCTTCAAATGTCACAACATATGTGGTTCTGATTTAAAAGTAAATTTCCATCTAGCATCTTCCCAAATTGCTCAAATTTTCTAGATCTAACCCTAAGCGTCTATTAGTGCACTACTGGTCAAGACACAGATCATGATATTCGTGTTTCATAGCGAGTTCCAAATCCCATTACTCAAATGGCACACTGCAAAAGACCATGGAAACGAGTGTAACATAAGCTGTTGCCGCTTCAGTCATGGAACAGTAGCTCATAAGCCATGTACATGATATGTAAACAGGAAACACAAGATAAAGCATCAATTTATGAATTTTGACACCACAAGTTCAACCATTGCTTCACAACGAGACACAGTCTTCTAATGAAACTGAAGCCAAACTGAAATAAAAGAACAGCCCACAAAGATTCCACTGACGGGTGAGGAAGACATGGGATTATAAGGGGCCAAAACACGACCATCGACAGCGGCCTCAAAACGAATTGCATTTTCATGAAGCCACATCAACCGTAAAGGCATGGCAGACAAACCCACATCAGATAAATTTAGCCGAACCTGAACCCAGTCAACACGAGAAACCTCTCTTTTGCCGGGTTTCAATTCGACTTTGGGATCCCCAAACATTTATAAATGGATTTAGACGGGTTTTGATACCAAAACCCAAGAAACAGTAATTATAGGTTGTGGTTACCCCGCGAGTATTCCGTCAGGGTTTGGGGTATGATTTCCGTACCCAATAGGGTTTTGGGTCAGGTATGGGAACGGTCTGGTCCAACACACCGCTTGCCCAGATCCTCAATACACCCAAAAGACAGACAAAAATGAAAACCCATTTCAATCTTATCATCATTTTCGCACCCATTTCAACATTTTCAACTCCATCATATACAAATTAACAACCAACAAAAATCCAGATAGGAACAAGTGGAAAAACCTAATAAAATTCAACTCACAGTAGCCATGATGAAAGATCTTGAAAAATCAAAGATCTTGAAAAGTCCGAGTCTTTGCAACGCTGAACTAACCAAAGAAACTTCTTCTGGTTGTGGATCAAAGGGCAGAGCTTTCACAAAAAAAAAAAAAAGGTAACTTCGACTCGCACATGAAAACAGGAGAGTTGACGACCACAAACAGAATTCTTCCCAGATGGCGTTCGACATTTCGCTTGCGAGTTTCGTTTAAAAAAAAAAGGAAATAAAGAAGAGAGGATTTGAGAAAATAAATAAATAAAAGGATTGATTTTCCGGGGTGGATGTTTGTGAGTTTTGTAGTAAAGCCAGGAGTGACTCCTTTGTCCAAAAAAAAAAAAAATAAATAAATAAATTATAAAAAATATCTAATAGAAATTTTATTTAATGGGAAAGGATATTATTGAAATTGGATAAAAATTAAAACTAAAACTCTTTTTTTTTTTTTTTTGCTTTCAAATCCCATCATTTTTTAAAGGAAAAAATTGAAAGGAAATCGAAATTAAAGGGTTGGAAAGGATTTCTTTAGACGCCTGAGGCGATTCTCAGGCATTGCCTTCCTAACTGGTGATGGGACGAAAAGTTGAGCAAGAATGGAGGAAAATGAGGATCCCGATAAGGCCGAGAGCTAGGAATTGAAGACTGAGAACCCTAGGATGAAGAAAAGGAAAAGTAAGGAGGATGATGGAAGCAAGAAAGGGGTTGCGATTGTAGATGGTAATGCGAATAAGAGGAATATGGACTCGAATGTGATGGCAAAGAGTGGAATCCCTATAGTTTCTAGTAATGTCTTGAAGGAGTCTGTGACGAAAACGGCTAGAGATGTGGCGAGGCGAAAGAGCCACTGATGAAGGTAGTCGCGAGTTTGAAAGTAGATCAAAATTTTACTGCTGGTGAGGATAAGAATAAGTTTGTTGAAATGACGAGAGATGTGCATAGGGTGAATCCTTTGATGAAGGTTGTAGCGAGTTTGAAGGCAAATAGGAATATTGTTGCTGGTGAGATGAAGTGTAAGTCTGTGGAAGGAGAGGGTAGTAGGAAGAAGGATGTTGATGTGAATACACAGGCCCTTGAAGAATCAAAGAGAGTGATGGATACTGTTGTTCAATTGACTAGGTTGAGTTGGGCAGCTGAGGCTGAGAAAACCAGATCACCTACTCATTCATATGCTGAGGTGGCTGCGAATAAGCCTACTCCTGTTGCTAATCAGGAGTCCATGATGGGGAATAGGAATTCTGGAAACGGTATAAAGTCAGAACATTAGAAAAATAGGGATGAGAATGTGGTCATTGAATTAAGTGATGTCCTGGATCAGAGGCAGTACTGGAGATGTGCTTTGATTGGATATACTTTGGGAGACAATATTTCGTTTTCTACGATGAGAAATTTTGTGATTTCACAGTAGAAGAACCAGCAAGTGCCTGAGATCAGGCTTTATGAACAAGGATATTACATATTCAAATTTCAGTCTGAGAATGACAGGGATATGGTTATGAATGCAACATGGTTCCTTAATTCACGTCTACTTATTCTTAGGGAATGACAACCTATGTTCTCCCTTGATTAATAGATGCTTGAGAGAGTTCCAATATGGATTCAATTTTCAGGGTTTGACTTGCAATTCTGGAGTAAAGTTACCCTTGGAAATTTAGCTGTGAAGGTTGGTAAGCCGTTATGCACAGATCACATGACAGCAACAAAGAGTAGAATTTTCTATCTTCAAATATTGGTTGAAGTGAATGTTTCCTTAGATCCTATGGAATCCTTCAGTTTCACTGGACCAAATGGTGAGAAGACTCATCAACAAGTTCACTATGAATTGTACCCTATTAGATGGAAGCGATGTATTAGATGGGGTTACAAGGTGGATGAATGTAGAGGTCCTTCTAGGAAGATCTGGATGACTAAAAAGGTGGATGCTACTACTAGTCCTGTCCTACATTCTGGTCAAGTTGCTCCTCCAGAACAGAAGGCTTGGAGTGAAGAGAAAAAACTCACAGGAATGGACCTTGGTAAAGAATGGTGGTAGCCCTAATTTGCCTAGAGCTGCTTCTCTGGAACCTGAACAAGATTCTCTTGTGAGGCAAGGGGAAAAGGAGGATATCGTCAAGGATAAAAGGATTATGACTCAAGTGGTTGCTATTTTAGCCCCTTTAAAAGGTTTTTGACTTGATAGGTGTCTGAAATGTGAGGGGAGTTAATAAGTCTGACAAGCAATTGATAGTCAGGCATTTTTTATTGCAGAATAAGGTTTGTTTGATATGTTTGTTGGAGACTCCTGTTAAAACCAGTAAGTTCAATAAGGCTTTTAAGGTTCTTTGTCATGACTAGAAGATGGTGAATAACTACCAGTATACTAGCAATGGAAGAATATGGGTGGGATGAGACCCTATGCAATGGGATGTGAGGTGCTTAGATGGTTTTGATCAAGTTTTGCGTTGCGAAATAGAAAACAATATAATAGTGCAATCAAGGGAATGTCAAATGTCAATGGATGATATTTTCTTATTTGATGTTTTTATTTTATTTTTCTGGGATCGAGTAGGAGGATGCAGTCTTCTTTGTTTATGTCTGGAATACAGGGACTCAGAGGGAGAATTATGGGCTGATTTGATTAAGTTTAGCACAACCTATACTCTTCCTTGCCTCATGGTTGTGATTTTAATACATTCATAAGAATGGAGGATTAGATTGGATATGAGGGTATTCAGATAGAGCCTTGCATGTTATGGAGAATTATCTTATGAACTGTGGTGTTGAAGATATAAGAGATACATGGGTCTTCCATACATGGTGTAATAATCAAAATGATAGAAATTGGATGATAATTAAGTAGGATAATGCCTTGGCTAATCAGGAATGGTTCATAAGCATTTTCCTCTCATTTTTACGATTTTTTTTTAAATTTAACATTTCTTTTTTCTTTTCCAAAAAATTTTTAAAATGAAAAATTTTTAAAACAAGTTTTTTTTAATGAAAACGAAAATAAAAGAAAAATATTGCTCAAATTAAAATTTTTAGAGTTTTTATTGAAAACTAACATAAAATTAACAACTATCTAAGTTAACCTAATCTAGCTAACCACACCCCAAAATTTAAAATAAACATTATCGTCAATGTGATAAAAAATAAGTGCAAAAGGACAAAATACACCTGATATGATCATGGTTCGTATAGAATGTGTCCTTCGGACACATGCCATCTATGAATCTCTCGCACCAAATCGTCTGCCGGTCCAAATTGGAATTCCACATTATCATAAACATCCAGCTATAGGCATAGTATGCCAGCTAATCTAGTTGACATCTCCATCATCTTTAAGATCATCTCATCGTCCTTTTGCTCCATCCTATCCAGTCTTGTATTGATGTTCTCATGAGGAGACCTTTGTTGATTTCGATTGAAATTGGAATAGTTTGACGCCATCACTGCTAAATTGAAACGCAAATAAAAGTCCATCTTGCAAAAGAATTAGTACATATATACTCTCTCTCTCTCTCCACAAGAACTTTGAGAATTGAACGAAGGAAATAGAATAAAAACAATCATATATATAGAAAAAGAAACAATCATAACTTATAACTTATAATGAAAATAATAAACTAAGATAAGATAAGAAAGATATAATATAAATGAATAAGTTAAACAATCGATATCAAATCAATAAACATAAGATTATACCATTAATCATTTAATTTCGCCATTGAAATAATATCTTAGCGTAGATAATTCATAATTCACTTATCATATCCCATGACTTAAATCTTCACATCATTTTTATTGCATTGACAAATCTTTCACTAAGTAATTTAAATTAATCCATGAGGATAAGATCCAAACCATGAAATAATAATATGGGAATCAAGAAAAAAAATATCATATGAGGAGAATATCTTCTAGGAAAGATGTAAATTGATTAAAAATCAAATTTACCTTTAAATACCACGAAAAATATGATGGAATTCATCATTTGAGTTTAAAAATAAACTATAAAAAACGTGGCATTCGATATCATAATCATTTTAGGCTGAAAAGTCACATTATCTGAAAAATGGACTGCCGTCATGATCGTGACAAGCCTCATCACGATTATGACGGCCATTAAAATGCTTACTGGCTCAAAAAATTCGATTGTGACCCTGGTCACGATCCTGACCATCAGAAAATCACATAAAATCGTTTATTATTTATTCAAAAAATTATTTTAAGACCAAAACTCCATAAAAATACTTAATAATTGACATTTTGGATGTGTAACGATGAAACGCAACTTTGAAAGTTCGTGGTCGTATCAAGAACAAGCGGGGGGAGGGAGAGGAATAGGTTGTTCTAAATTTCTTCGTCTAAAAAATTATGTATACAGTAGAAGATGGTAATCTGACCAAACGAATAATTCTGATCTCATTAGACAGTCACTTTCAAAGTATCAACAGACAATAACCAGTCTGTTATCTAATTAAGATTATGCCAACTAATCTATCTGAGGTTATAATGATGAATATTGTTCAAGAATCTTCAACCGATTCAACGGATGATCAAAGAACTATGAGTGATCAACGCAGCGTACAACTAATCTATCAAACTAATGATCAAACAGTGCCCTAATCAAGATTCTTGTTATCAGAGTCCTAATTTCAACAAATGAACAAATCAACTACCAACAAATCAACAGAAATGAATTCAGAAATAAAGAACACATAATTTATTGTGATTCAGACTCAAATCAATGTTAACTGACTGATTTGAACTTAATATTCCTCTTGTTAGCAGTGCACTAACCAAGAAGGGAATCGACTAGATCACCTCGGATCATAGTTCAATAGATTGAGTTTTCAGGATCACACAACAATCTTTACACGTAATCAGATTTCAACAAATCTAGTGACAATCGATCCCCACAAGATCCACCAAACAATCTCAACAGATTGTCAAAAGGAATACACTCACAGAGAATGAAGACTTGCAGCAATCAACGTCTTCACCATGATGTTGCTGAGAAAATCATTTCTTGATGAACACCTGAGAGTTTTCTTGGAGAGGAGAGAGAGTGAACTTTGAGCACTTTGATTCAAAGGTGTGTATGCAGAATTGTGCTTTTTCATTGTTGTTCCCTCTGTAGTCTTGATGCGTGCTGTCGTAGGCACGTCAAATTAGAATTTATATGCACCCATTTACACTCTAAAAATATTAAATTAATGCAATAGTGGAAGTAAGGATCGAACCCACAGGGACGGTCGCTATATTATTTTTTTTTTCTTTTTAGTCACTGTAAAGATCTCTTATAAATATGAAAATTTAGGTTTGGGGGAATGTTTCAACTGTTTAAAAGGATAACTTAAAACTAAACTAACTAGATTGAACAGAAGCTAAGAAAGAGCTGAGATATAGAAGAGTTTTCTTAAATTTGGAGTAATGTAGGGATGATGGTTGAATTCCTTTTGAGTCACCTAGATCAATCACGGATGTTTCTGGATATTCGATGTAATGATTAATATGAAATGACTGTAATGAGTTTTGACTTAACTCACTATGTTCCTTACCTTCTAACTTCTAATTAGCTCCGATAGTCAAATTAACTCAATAAATTAAAACTATTTCAATTAGCACAAACATGGTTTCATCAAAAGAGTTGATTTAAAACATGCAAAAATCATTCATAACATGAATAGCAATTACCTTAAACTAATCATGTCACATGCATATAAAACCATTGATTATATATGATAATTAGCTTAAATCATATTATATTAATTCGTTACTGAATAAATCACTTAGCGCGATTTATAACTCTAACCTACGTATATTAGGTGATCAATCTAATAAAGATATATTTATGTAATAGTTCTAGCAGGTTTCATGCAACATATTCATCATTAACATCTTTGGTTTTAGTCAAATAAGCTTCATCTCATGATCTAAGGTCATCAAAAGTTCATCAACACATCCCTACTAATGATCTACTCACGTATATCGATCAAACTAAGCATGGAAGAGTCATAGCATCAAATACAAACATTCTGTAGAAAATAAATATCTGAGAACAAAGGTTTTATAACACACGATGTGTTTCAAACAAATGTCCAATGCTATACAATGAATTACGGATCTATTCTCCTCCAAAGCTTGATCAAAACCTTCGTCGGCCTCTCCTCTTTGTGTCTCCTCCTTCTCTGATCGCCTCTGTCGTCTCTGGTGCTCAATGTTGATTAGAAGAACCCTAAAACGTGTATTTATAGGCATAGGTCGAGATCAGATTGATCCGACGGCTAAAAATTAATGTTCTGAATCTAGGAAACAGTCACGGCCGCGACCAATAATGTGTCATGCCTGCTTCTGGTGAAAATTTCAAAAAATTGCCTGGAAAAATTCGTCGCGCCCGCGAAATGGTCGTCGTCTCGCCCGCGACCTTGAGCACTGCCCCCGACGGGGCCAGTAATGGCCGCGACATAGTGTTGTGTCTCCCTAAAACTATTATAAAAAATATTAAACGACGTCTAAAAATCCAAGAAACTTATACAACACTTCTAAACATGCTAAGTTAACATATCGACGTAAAACTTTGCCGCATTAGCTCTCAAAACAAGATAAACTTGTGAATTTCAGCCTTTGAACTCATGACTTGTCTATCTTCTTCATCTTTCTTCATTTTGTTTCAAATTTCGCACCCATCTGCCAAAAACATAAAAACATAGCAGTACCAACATTCCAAGATAAAAAGACGCTAAAAACATAAAATAAACTATACATGAGATATAAAACAAACATTTAGGGTAAAGTAATGATGTGTGTTTTCATACACATCAAGTCTTATGTCTTATATAGGCATGACTTGAGGATTACTCTCCAATCAATCCACAATCCATTTTCTAGAAGTCCAATACTGTGTCCACATGATTGTGATCAGAAGTCAATAGATTCTTCCTTCGCTAGATACATGTCTCACAGATAACTCAGGAAGATTGACTAACTCATCCGTTTTGACGCTGATAGTCTATAAACCTTCTTAAACCAATCGTATAACTGATCTGATTATAACTGAATTGATACTCACAGACCAACTGAATCAGACATAATAACCTTAGAACCCAAAAGACTTATCCGTCCCAAACCAACTGTTATGTGACCTCAAAACAATTGTTCAATCCACAGCTTTCACTGTTCTGATTCTCATTGTCTGATATATGTCGTCTGACAGAGCACCTGTACACTATCAAAACAGTTCATCTCAAATGTTAGTAATCCTTTGATTCATCAAATCAAGTAATGCACTTTTAAACTAAGATTAACCTTTGGGTGATTTTTAAACGAGAGGATTCAAATAAGGGCTTCCTAAGGTAAAAATAAAATAAACAACTAAACTTAATTAAACTAAGCTTGAATTGCCTCCCAAGGAGCGTCGTTGTTACACGTCTTTGGCTCGACAAGGTTCAAACGCTTCAAGTGAACTAGAAATTCATGTCAATAAAAATTGAAGACTTAGGAATCCACATTTACTTAAAACCATAACTATTCTTAAACTTATGAGTATTTTCTAAAGTTTCCTTCAAAATCCATACTGTTTTTATCTTCTTACGCTTAAAATTATTCTTACTCACATAAAAAAAAAAAAATTCCTACTAGCGCAATAAGGATTAGGACCATAAAAATCATTTTTCTTCTTAATACCAGGCATAACTTTTTTGTGAACCTTTGACTAACCATTAACAAATGAAATATATTCAACTCTAGGCTTAGTATCCATTGAAGAATAAGATCATCTAAATAAACATAACTACTTTCATAATTGCTATCAATATCTACAATTTGATTATCAAGTAAATGAGAATCTTCTTCTTGTTGAACATTCTTAATCTCTTCTTCTTTGATTTCTTCACTTTTTAAGCTATCTAAAAACTCATCAATTATGACTTTCGAGAAGTCAAAAACATTTTCTTATTGCATAGGAGACATTTCACTTTCCACATTACTTAGAAATTTATTAATTACATGAGTTAAATGTTTAGGTACTTCTTCAAGTAGCATTTCCATTCTAAAGCATGACTCATGAGAATTATTCTTTCTTGAATCTATCATGTTCACACTAACTTAACGCCATTACAATTCATATAGAGAGTATCATGACCTACATCAATTATTGCATTTGTCACTTTCATGAAAGGTCTCCCTAAGATCACAGATTCCATATTCGAAGAATTGTTATCATTGCCATTTTAATCACACAAAAGTCGGCTCTTGAAGCCATACCATATAAACATCTTCTACCATATCTTCAAGCTGGATAACACTATCATCTACTAGCTGAATAGTCACATCAGTAGCTTCTGTTTATCCTAGACTAAGAGTGTTATAAACTGAAATAGGCATAACATTAATAGAACCTCCTAAATCAAGCACACAATCAGATACTTCTTCGTCATCAATTATGCATGAAATGGAAAACACATCAGTATCTTGACTTTTAACTCTTCTCAAATTAGCTACATATCATCATCTTGCAAATTAATTGAGTTTACGTTTTCACAAGGATTTAAAGGTTAAGCAGGCAGTTGGTTTGATAATTGAACTTTCATTTGAATCACTTCTAAGGCTAACTGACCTACTTGATTTTCAATATTATGAATACTGGATTGAGTTTGTTTCTGCAAATTAGCAAAAGAATTTACTAAGTTATTGGTTGTTTTAGTAAGATTCTGGGTTTCTTTCTGAATTTCTACATGCGTTGATGCCATCGTTTTCATCATTTTTTCAAGAGATAAACCACGAGAATTAGTTTGATTAGAATTATTCTGTTGAGGAGAAAAATTATTAGGATTAACTTAATAAAATTCTAGGAGGAAATTTCTATTGTTGAAGAATAACAGGTGCATTATTTTGACCAACCCAATGAAAATTAGGATGATTTCTCCATGGTTGATCGGTGATGCGTGCTGTCGTAGGTACGTCAAATTAGAATTTATATGCACTCATTTTCACTCTAAAAATATAAAATTAATGCAGTAGTTCTAAAAATATAAAATTAATGCAGTAGTGAAAGTAAGGGTCGAACCCACAGGGACGGTCGCAATATTATTTATCTTTCTTTAATCGCTATAAAGAATTATTACAAATATGAAATTAAGGTTTGGGGAGGGGTTGTTTGTTGTAAGAAACTACTTAAAACTAAACTAACTAGCTAGAACAGAAGCTAAGATAGATCTGAGATATAAAGGAGTTTTCTTAAGTTGGGAGAAATATAGGGACGATGGTTGAATCATTTTGAGTCACCTAAATCAATCATGGATGTTCTTGAATTTTAGATGTAATGATTAACATGGAATGGCTGCAATGAATTTTGGTTTAACTCACTATGTTTCTTAACTTTTAACTTCCAATTAGCTCGGATAGTTAAACTAACTCAAGATATCTAAATCATTTATGATTTAAACACAAGAGTCGAATCATAACTTGGAACTAACATTCATAACAATCATAATAATTAGCTTAAACTAATCATGTTACATGCATATGAAACC
>JAOVYX010001519.1:0-12586 GCA_035668315.1 Drosera spatulata | reverse complement strand
CGGGTTATGTATTCTGTTTGCAGGTGAGATATCAGACGACCAATGAGGACGATAACTGCTTTATGTATTTCGGGAAACATTATGATGAAACCTGTAGACATTTTGAATATGTAATAAACACCAAGTACTATTCATGTCGTCAAACTATGTAACTAAATAGTTTTCGTACTTATGATGTAATATGACTTGCATTAGTTGAGCAGGTTGAATTGAAGAATCGCAGGTATTTTCCTTGACTCTCGGTACTTCTAAACCCGTTTGATTTAGTTAGCCTTGTCATGAACCGGATTCGTGACGGCATAACGCCACGTGTCTTAGCAGCGGAGTTCGGGGCGTTACAGTCACCAACTCCCAAGTCTTGTTCTTTCTAAGCGACTCCATTTTCTCTATCATAGCTGTCAGCCACTTATCACGATCATCAGTCTTGACAGCTTCTGAGTAACTGCTTGGTTTACTGTCACCAGCCACCAAAGCAAAGGTTATCATCTCCTCGAAATCATACCTCTCAGGCGTCTTTGGATTTCACTTTATTTTATCCAAAACAATGTTGTAGGGCACCTGCTGCTGTTCTGGAACAAATGCAGTTTTCTGTTCTCTGTTGTGCTCCACCTGGTTAGAATCACTACAACTCTGATGATGTTGATTTGAAACCTGCTCTTCTGATACTTTAGGAAGCTCCACCTGAACTGATTCCAGCCTCGTACCGTTAACTCCTTCCTTTTGCTTCACCATGTGATTCTTATAAATAATCACATCGCTGCTTATCACCTTTTTCTTTGTTAGGATCCCACAATCTGTAATCCTTTACATCGTTTTCATATCCAAGAAAGATGCATTTCTTGGATCTTGCATCTATCTTGGACCTCTCAGAACTCTGCATATGGACATAGACAGGACAACCAATTATTCTCAACGTAGAATAATCAATAAGTTTTTCTGACCATATCTTTTCTGGAACTATGTGATCAATGGCTGATGAAGGATTCCTGTTAATGAGAAAACAGGCAGTATTGACTGCCTTAGCCTAGAAACTCTTAGGCAAATTCGCGTTCAACCTCATACAATGCGCTCTCTCCAACAATGTTTTGTTCATCCTCTCAGCCACCCCGTTCTGCTTTGGCGCTCCGCTCACTGTGAAATGCCTTGTAATTCCTTCATTCTTGCAGAACTGCATAAACTGATCATCCTTGTATTCTATCCCATTGTCTGATCTGAAGTACTTCAGCTTCTTCCCAGTGTGAGTCTTAACCCGAGTTTTTTACTCCTTGAAGATGCCAAATACCTCTGATTTATGATTCATGAAGAAAACCCAAATCTTTCTTGAATAGTCATCAACGAAGGTGACAAAATACTGAGCTTCATCGTTCAAAATATCTCTGATAGGCCCCCATACATCAGAATGTACAAATCGAGCACACCCTTACTAGTATGGGATCCAGCCTTGAAGATCACTCGTTTTTGCTTTCCATACACACAAAACCTGCAGAATTCCAATTCACAAAACTTGACACCTTTGAGTAATTTTTCTTGTGAAGATGTGACATACCTCCTTCACTCAAATGTCCAAGACGAAGATGTCAAATTTTTGTGTCATCTCCATTTGACTCTCCACTAAATGAAACCGTTGTTCCACCTATCACCGTGCTCCTAATCAGCTTGTATAGATTCTCTGTTCGTTCAGCCTTCATAATTACCAACGATCCTTTCTGTACTCTCATCTTGTTATCTCCGATTGTCACAACACAACCTGCAATGTTCAAAGTCCCAATTGATATCAGGTTCTTCCTAAGGTCTGCGACATCACACCCCTAAGTGTTCTGACAATGCCATCAAACACCTTCACCTTCACCTTCACAGTACCTAATCTAGCCACCTTGGAAACCGTGTCATTTCCCATAACCACGGATCCTCCACTGTACGGAGTCAGAGTATCAAACCAATCTCTAAACTGACACATATAAAACGAGTATCCGGAATCCATGATCCACTCGTTCATCATATCATCACCTCGAGCTGCTAGTGTAATTTTATAGGATTTAGCAACTCCAAAAGCTACGTAGAGATCACCGTCGTTATCATCTATACCCTTAGCAACACTTGCAGAGTCTGAAGACTTCCCTTGTTGTTCTTGTTATGAGGACATTGAGCTCTCATATGCCCCTTCTCATGACACTTATAGTACTCAACCTAAGAGAGATCTCGCTTTTCTAAACGAGACTTAGATCTCGATTTCCCTCTGTGCTGACCTCTACCTCTGTTCTCTGATTTCACCATGTACCCTTCCTCTTAATTGGAACTAGAAGGGCTCACCTTGTTGACATCAAGAACTGAAGAAGTCACCTCCTCAATGCTCAACTTGTCCTTACCAACAAGTAGTGTTGTCTTCAAAGTAGCATACGAACTTGGGAGAGACTTTAGTAGAATCAATGCCTGATCCTCTCCGTCCACCTTAACTTCAAAACTAGCCAGTTGCGTCACAAGCCGATTGAACTCGACGATATGATCTTTCAAATCTGTCCCCTCCTTTATCTTGAGGTCAAACAGATCTGCCTTCAAATACAACTTATTTGACAATGATCTAGATATGTACACAAATTCTAATTTCTCCCCACATCTTCGTCGATGAGACCTTAGTTAGAATCTAATACTTGACCTACGACGTAAGACTCAATTTGATTGTGGATGCAGCCATAGCTTTCAATTCCTCCCAGTCTTTCTCTTTCATATCAGCCGGTTTTTTTCCTTTCAGTGTCTTGAACAGTCCTTGTTGCACAAGAATATCCTTGATCGTACTTTGACAAATGCTGAAATTGTTCTTCCCATCAAAAGACTCAGTCTTAAATTTATCCGTGTTCACCATTGTCTCAACTCCAGAAAACTAATAAAAATTCTAACTTTCGATATATTTTCTTCGAAACAATTAGAAAACCCCGATCGAAAAAAAAAAATCGAATCTTCGAAATCGTAGATCCAATTTTTCCCCAAACACACCAACAGATTCAGGCCAAACACCACCCCTAACCACCCGTAGCTCTCTTTTCGTGTAAACCCAACAAATCCAGGCCAAAAGTGACGGATGTCGGCCCACTCGATGGCGACGATAGCTGGCTGTCGTCGCGGCTGTGTCGGGGACGATCGAGAGGGAGGCGGCGGATGGATCTGTGGCGACGGCTTGTCCTCTCGCTATCATCGAGCGACAGATCGAGTTTTGCACGGCGACGTTCTCTCGGCTGATGATGGAAAAATTAACCCTGTTCTGATACTACTTGTTACGATTTAACACTCGAAATAATCCGAGAATTATAATCTAACAGGCAATCGATCAACTCATAAGCACAATCGATAATAAATAAGAACGAAAAATGACATCAAATTTACGTGAAAAAAACCCTCAAGGGTAAGAAAAAAAACACGGAAAGAGAAAACTCACTAATCAAGGAGTAAGATTACAATGATTTCTTTTTTGAGATCGCTCTCACTCTTGTGTATCGCTCTTGAAATGCTAATTTTTTTCTCTATATATTTCTACACAATAAGGATATATATATATATATATAGAGGTCAAAAAAATCAATGTCAAAAAATAATACAGAGGCTAATGGACTATTGATACAAGGTATTTCTCTTGAATGAAATGTGGGTTTCTCACAACATCAATTAAATTGTTGATAAAAGAGTGAGATATTTGAGATTCTTAAGCTGATTCATGGGTAGTATCAAGTTTTAGATTCACGATCGGGTTGATTTCATATCCATTTAATACTGCTTCTTTATATATCGATCCCTGCAATTCACAAGTAAAAAAAGGGCATTTCGTATCCAGTTAATATCGCTTCTCTATTTTACCTATAAAAAATACAATATACTACAATAATACTCTATATCTAAAGATGTATTATTCATTATTCCTCATTTTATCGTTTCTGCATGCACTCCAACACACTTTTTCAATATCATATCATTATTTTTTTCATCTACTCTCTACTTTTTCTTTTTTTTTTTTATAGATTCTTTAAAATAGAGTATCTGATGTGAATGCTCTTAGTTCTCATACCGACTATATACGTTCATGTATAATTGGTCTATTGGCATGGCGTCATAATATCCAATAAGTTATAAGAAGTGTTTGAAGTTTTTTATCACGAATATTTCAATACGAATAGCTGGATTTTATTATGAATGGTTTAAGAAAGCAGTCGAAGCTGCCTAGTAGCAGCATCAATGGTTAAAATGTCATAGAGTTTGAAAAAAAAACAAAAAAGATGAAATCAAAGAAAATAAAAGGAGATGATATTTCCAAGGTCAAATTTGATACATATAAGACAACACTCTTATAACATCTTTTTGGACAAAAAGTCCTCCTCTCACCATGTGCCTTGGATGAATTATTTTGTGCCTTGAAATTATTAATTCTCAAAATAAATTTAAAAGTTGAATTCCTTTTTATTTTTGCCCATTGATACTGTTAATAGGCATCTTTTGCTGCTTTCTTTTATCTGTATTAGGAATTATGATGAATATCTGAAGCTTATTATGATGAATGTGGCGCCACAATTGGTTCATTTAAATTAGACCAAAATATTTGTAAGGATATATGCCTTAAGTTTCATTAAGTAAATACTTCGACTGCATGCTGAATTGCTGATACGAAGTTTGATCAGGTTAATTGTTAGTCGTTCAAACATGCAGACAACTCGATTGATGTAACTATATAATTCTCAGAACACTGCGGTCCTTGAAATCTATAGACCACGTCTACCATGAGAAATCATAGAAACTTGACCACGACGATTGTTCAGTATGCAGTTATGCTTGCTATAGCATATAGAGTAGATGTAATGGATATTTATTTAGTGGATAATTAATTTGGGAATTTTTACCCTAAGAAATTTGACAGGATCAACTCTAGACCTGGGATGGCTTACAACAAGTGAGCCAAATATCTACCAGAAAACTCCTAATTGGCTAATTTACAATTTTCTTTTTATAAATAATTGATACAAGACTTCCCATAACATGTAGACTTCGAAATCATACATATATTGGTCAAGATCATTTCACAACTTGCTTCTATACTATGCATGGCTTTACTTTCAACTATACGTGTAACAAATTCCTGTCTCCAAAGAACCGATTTATATAGGTCAATTCATAAGAAAACTCCCCATCCAAGTCAATTGAGGCCAAAACATTGATTTTTATAATTTAAAGCAAACAAACAAACTAGTTCCTGTATATGATAAGAATACTTGCAGTTTACTCCAAGTGAAATATTTCCAAGTGTTTTTAGCATTTATGGCTTTTGATTAACAAAAGGTTCGTTCGCACAATCTTGTTATTAGGTGAATGGTTTTTGATGTTATTAGGTGAATGGTTTTTGATGTTATATGATCAAAGAGCCATCATGGCACCAGAAAGATCAATTGACACTGCTGTTGTGTAATCATATGGAGGAGTGCTAATCACCCCGGGGTGATCGGGTGAGTAGTAATTGGGTTTTTTCAGTGAGCATCAATTAAAAAGAATTGAGTCAATAATAATAAAAAATTCTTCTCTTGTAATAAATGGCCTAGGTTTGTTGTTGTATCTGACGTCATCAGAAGAAGATGATGAGGTAAGTGAGGGTGAGGCGACCCATGGAGAAAGACATAAGGAACCGGAGTTTCGAAATGGCAGGATCGAAGGAGGATGCGGCAAGGCCTCTCAGGGTCCTGTTAAGAGGTCACATTTAACATGCCGGCAATGCATTGGACCGATGTATTTCCGATCGGGAATGAAAGGTTGAGTGCTATGGTTTGGGGCAGGGCGGCATCAGAGACTCAATTTCAATGGTATGATAAGAAACTTCAGTGCTTGGAACCTTTTATCCGTGGAGAACTTTCGGGACTTCAAAGAGAGCCGATCATTGCGTCCAAAACTTGTGCGACAGACACAATCAACAATTGGTTTTGCGTACTGGTCTATCTTTAACATGCAATCTTAGCGTGCAAGACAATGCTGCAATCCCGGAGTAATATCGAGAAGAAAGAAGACAGACCTATAATTAAGAAAACTGGGCAGGCAAGCGTCCAGCAAGAGATCGATAATACATTGGAGGAGCGACTGAGAAAAGGCAAGAAAAACTGCTGCATACTATAGATATTGATCTAGTGAAAGCCTCATTTGTATCGACCAGCGCGAGAATGAAAGCAAGAAGCCAGCACCATGCTTTACAAACATTGTAGTCTACCTTAATGGGGAGGATTACGATTCCCACCTGATACAAACAACAGCAGATCCCCTTTGAATTACATTATTACAACAGCGACCAAGGACATGCCAGATTGGCAATTGAGAGGCGGCATTCCCCCCCTTCTCACTGTCCGTTCGAAGGCCTGAACATCGTATAGCCATTCACGCCACCTCCCAAATTTGAGTATTCAGGAATCTCGTATGGGTACCAATCGCTCCGGGTGTTCCTCAAGTTAAGCAAAGACAAATCTGGGCCTACCAGCTGCCACTGGTGCGGCGGGACTAGGCCATCTACAGGATGGCCGTTCCCATAAGGCATCAGATTCGCCTGAGGGGAATATTCTCTCAAGGAGTCGAAATGGCTCCCAGAACCATAGTCCAGCTGGAAGCCATCGTCGTGGTAGCTGGGTGAGCGTTCAAATCTACAAGAATTGGATAAAGAGCCCAGCTCCCCCGACATTCCCATATCATTTGGTATTCTGAACTGCTGATTGAGATGGTTGGATAAGGAGTTCATACCAGGGAAAATGCTAGTTTCACTGGTGCTCCCACTGCTCTGCTGCTCATCGTTCAGCAGATCATTGATTATGTCAAGGTGAGGAAAATCATCTGCTAATGCACCCTGCTTATGATGCCCGGAGGTGGAAACAGAATACGGCGTTGCAGATCCATGGCTTCTTGCATTGGTTGACCTAAATACATCATGATTCAGAAAACCATTTGAAGAAGAGCTAAATGTCGAGCTCCGGCTCATGTGCCTGTGAGGACTGCTCATCCGTTGTAGCCCATCCATGTCCCTCATGGCTGACCCAAAAGAAATGCTCGAGCTGACGGAGCTTGTATCAACCGCATCAGATCCCCGAGGAAGAAACATTGGCGCAGTGACCATAGTGGTCTGTGGGACAAAGCCTGATGACGATAGGTTTAAGCTCGAGCTAACTGTCTGAGGATGACTGAATCCAACAGGACTAGCAGTAGCTGAAGCACCAATGATGGCATTTCTGTAAGACTGAGGAACATGACTGTAGCTTCCAGGGGAAGGATCGGGACCCAACCGGCCAGCCGCACTCACAGAACGGGATAAAGGTGGAGCCACAGATGTTGCTTGCACAATGGAAGTAGAAGGTGCAGTTACGGGCTTGGAACCGGGAACAAGGGGCGCACTAGAGGGTCTTGACGTCGGAGAGGGGCGGACCAAAACTTTTTCAGGATGTTTAAGAGTGCTGCTCTTGATTGAATCAGGTCGAGACATGTTGAGAGATAGAGGAGCTTTCTGGGTTTGTTGCGGGCTGGATATACCTGTTTTCTCAGGATGCTGAGGACTGCTTGAGGGTGACTTCTCAGGTTGCTGTGTGCTGACTGTAGATGTTTTTCTACCAAGGGAAGGATCTGAAGAAGGATTGCTCCTGGTGTCGTGCTTCAGCTGAGGAGGAGATTTTCGAATCTTAGGAGGGCTTTTAGGTGGCTGTGGTACAACAGCAGCCTTCTCCTTGAACACTCTCTCCATATCAGCTTGGTCTCTCATACTAGGCGGCTTCCTTCGTAGCAACATAATTTCGTCCTCCTAGTAACACAAAAATTACATACATCATATTGCAATTAGCTATGAAGTCAAACATGGTAATTATAAAAATGTACACAATCTCAAGACTAATAAAGCAGACACGTTAGGGTGTACCCACTTTCTTGAGCACGTGCGGGTCAGGCTGTCGTGCATGATCCAGGGATGGCAGCGAACATTCAGCAGGTGTAGACTCGCTGTGTTCAGTAACTTTGCCACTAGGAGAAACATCATTATGATGCCTTTCAACAACTACTTCGGATGGCTGACTATCTGCATCACTCACGACACCAGCTTCATCACTTGTAGTTTTACGGTGCAGGTTCTTGCCCCTGCAGAATCAAACTCCATTACTAACCAAAATATCACCACCATTTTTTGGCAACAGATGAACAGAAACATGCAGGGGAAGAGCATACCTGCTAGGAGAACTTGGGCTTTTTGAGTTGGTAAAAGAGAAGTTTCCTTGGTTTGAACCATTCATTAAAGGGACTGATTCGGTAGAAGTTGTAGAAGAGCCGTCATCCATCACAGATGCATTCCTCTTATCTATCCCATTTGCAACGATTAATATGCTCTCCCCATCTCCATTACTGCTGGCTTCTGCAGGAGGATGAAGTTCCGATGTGTCGGTGTCCCAGTTAACAGGACTTGTATCTCTGTCATCGGAATCAGGCTGATGCATGTCGGCAGTACCGTCAATGGAATCAGAGATATCTGATGCATCTTCAAGGGTGTCATCCTTCTCGAGCATCCTTTGCTTGACTTGTGCCACCACCAAACTAATCTTCTCATCCTTCCCTTTATCCTTGCCCTTGCGACTGTTCCGTTTTTGTTTACCCTACAAGTGTTGGAAGTGAGAGATCGTATTAAAATGTGAAAAAAAAAGACAAGAACCAGGAGCAAAATGGCGGGAAAGAAGAGTATCACATGGTTTCCAACACATCTCTCTTGTCAATGTTCATTTGAGTATAAGATGGCAGCTACAAGTCCAATGAAAGAAAGAACATCCAGTAATGAAATCCTAGGATAGATGCTTCTCTTCGGTTATGTCAAGTTATCAATTACTCAGTCGAGAGGCATTCACATCGTTTCAACTATTAAGAATCATAAAGTTGTCAGCATTTTTATTGATCAAATTCATCATAAAACACAACACAGATTCAGTTAGAACCAACATTCCGCCTCCGAAAAAAGGACTGAGAAGTGAAGTCCAGATAAACATTTCAAAAACAAGAACATGAATGTGCAATCAACAGGCCAATTAAGTAAATAATAAAAGAAGAACAGACCTGCTTTTTCCTAGATTTCTTCTCCTTCTCGGCCAAAGCACGCTTTGCCTTCAGCTCACTCTCAGCCAGCCAAGCTGCCTCCTCTTCACGAATGAGTTCTTCTTGCCTCCTCAAGGCAACAGCTTCTTGATAAGAAACTTCAATTTTATTGCTGTTTCAGGAAGGACATATGAGCAATTGTTCGGAGAAAATGCAGGAAAAGCCTAGTTGTTCAACACCTAGTACAACCTGAAGATATGGGCAAGAACAAAAATTTCAACAGTTCTTCGTCCCAATTCAGTTAGACGCCTTTCATCGCGCTCCATTGAATCCCTGTTGAAGTCCTCGCCAGTATTGCCATCCTACAAATATAAAACATACAGCCAGGAAATTTCAAGAAAATGAAAAGCCTTACAAGATGGAACGAGTGCATGCTGCCGCTGTCCACTAGTACAAGGACTATATGATTGCCAATGAGTTGTACACCAGAGCGACGAGAAAAATTATGATTGTTCCTGTAAACAACTGTTGTCGAAAACATAGAAAACCTTGCAACCGTATATGCAGACCATAATTCTCTACCTATGACCGTTGGTTTAGGTGTAAATCCTATGTAGTAAGAAACAAACACGCACACATGATTAGAGTAGCGTCACATGTCCTGCATGTGGCTCAAGATACGTCACGCATGAGGAGTCGTCTGAGATACCAAATCGGGATTAGAAAGTCTTTCAATGCACGCAAACCTATGAACATTGGTTTTACGTAAAAAATCTGCTTTTCCACTGTTCCCTAATCAACAATATTAAGTACCTCATATGATTATTATTTTTAAAGAATTAATCAGAAATAATATGAAAGGTTAAATTTATTCGCCCTCATTATTCATGTAACCGACCCCATTTAATGGGATAAATGCTTGATTTGTTGTTGTTATTGTCGTCATTGGTCAAAGACTTGAAGCACCTTGCTCTACTGCATTGAATCACATAATTGAATTTTCACCAATGAAAATATATAATACAGTACAAAACTAAACCAACGCCGCCAAATGTAATTTATTCTATCTAAAAGTTTACCCACTCAGTATGCTATAGAACGTTTCTAGCCACAACCACAATATCTTCATTTTTATTTATTTATTTATTTTTAAAATCAGAGCCTTTTCACTAACCTTTGTACGGTTCTGAGGACCCTTTTCATCCTTTGGAGGCAAGGGCTCCAATGCTGCCCGCTCAAGTAGTGACAGGACATCGTCTGCCAGAACAAACATATCATCATCCACCTGAACAATGGGAGCCGGCATATCTTCTCCATCCGATAATTTCCCCTTCAGTTTCTTGCACATACTTTGCCCTTGAAGTGCCTTAAGCCCACTGTATAAGGAATCCATTACTAAAGTAGATGTGACTTCCTTCTCTATGAAAAAGGTCTTAACAACTACTTTCAGGATCATATCCATTTTCTCCTTCGACATGCGACACCTGGAATTTGGATCAATTCCCGACCAGAATGTGCAAAAGCTGCAGAAAATGATAGAAATCCATTAGCGGACATTAGCCAGAGACCAAGAAGGTAACAATGGCAAAGTAGAAAACGTAAAGACCTGATGTATGATCAATGCTCAAAAACTTGGCGTGATGTATGCTCAACTGTATCTTTCTATTTTTACAGCAAGATTAGTTGTTTCTAACCCACTTCCAAATAATAACATGACGTGATGTATGATCAATGCTAAAAAATGGTTTCTGGAGCATTATGTAGTTTATGTTACAAATTTCCATTATGGTGTTGGTAAAAACGGAAAAGGCTAAGATAGATGTCAAACATGCTAAAACAGAACCAAGAAAAGGATACCACCCGCTGAACATAATGAGGACAGAAGGTTACGTTGTCATGAAGATGTGAAGTAAATGGCTTAAAATGCAACTACATAGGAATGCAAAGCATGAATTGGTACCATTCAAACAGGACAAAAGAAGTTTGAGAAAACTTGAAGAAACATGAATGTATTTAATATGATCCAATGTAATATAGGACATGAGATTAATTATGAAACAAAAGTAGCAAGGGTCTTTTATGTGTATGAAAATTCATTCAATTCAACTCCAATCAAGCAAAAGGGAAAAAAGATAGAAAAAGAATTGGCTCATCCCAGGTCGAAAACATTTTAAAAAAACTAAGACAAAATGAGATTTTTTAAATAACTCATTTTGTTTGAAGTCCTAGTTTAAAATGGACACATTAGACAATAAGAAATTACATAATGAGTTCTCTTTTTTCGATCTTTCTTTCTATCCTTTTGGTTGCATATTTTTTCGGGATAAAAGAGTTGGATTTGATTCAGATCCAGTTCATATCAGTGATTCATTCATCAACCATCGGATGAAGAGATTTGCCCACAGATTCAAAGCGAAATTGTCCTCAATATTTTTATTCAAGAAAATAATAGATCAAGGGCAGATATAGCCAAGCGGTTAAGGCGTAATGGAGTGTGAATTCACAAGGCACGGGTTCAGTTCCTATCATTCGCCCTAGATCTAGAATCCAGGGCAAAAGCATCCGTTGTATTAATTGTATCTCAAAATTGATACAACATTAATTATACACTAAG
Source organism: Drosera spatulata (assembly GCA_035668315.1). NCBI lineage: Eukaryota > Viridiplantae > Streptophyta > Magnoliopsida > Caryophyllales > Droseraceae > Drosera > Drosera spatulata. The sequence continues at coordinate 909 of JAOVYX010001519.1, read as the reverse complement.
ATTTGCACTAATAAGCTTCTTAAGCAATTTGGGGTATATCCCTCGCATTCCCATCATTTATAACTTGATATATAAAAGAAAAAAAAACATATTAACTAAAATATTTTGAAAAATCACACAAAAATGCAAGAAATGTAATGAGCCTACCTTGACCATCTAGCTTTGTCCTCTAGCAACTTTCCTAGCTTTGCCCTCCTCTCCTCCACATAACGCCTACAAATCTGCTCTACATTGGTCAGGTATACTCGAACAAGTTCTCTCCTATAATGGCAGTCAAGGCAGCGAAACAGACGATCAACTTTTTCCCTGTATGACACACAATTATGTTAGGTCATTAAAATGTATGGGTATGGTAAGATTATTAAAATCTACACCAAACCAACAAAATTCACAAGCATGATTCTTAAAACACAAGAAACAATAATTTACCAATGAGAACCCCAAGAGTGCAGAGAACTCGATGAATATAAAAGTAACTGGAGCCAGAAGGCTTGTAGAATATACTTATAAAGCAAAGGGTGAGATCCACGGTCCCACAACATAAAAGATTCTATCTAGTTATCGAACACATCATAAAAGACAACTAAATAGATGAAGTTTAAGGACATTGCAGCAAGCTTCTAGTGGATTGTATTTCTTCTTCAAAGCTTCAGGGTCCTTAATCTTTTGGTCTATTGTATTTCTTTTTCAACATACCATGAATCATGCAGAGGAAGCGATAGTTGTAAATACGATACAGATGATATCATCAAAATAGAAACTGGAAGAAGCATATTGGAACAAGCAGCAGAAACAGCGATGAATGGAGAAATCAAAAGGCAAAACAGAGACGCTGTCATGCTGTCAATTACCTGATAACCTGAACTTGAGCCCTTATAATTAGAGTATCAGCATCTAGAAACCCATCAG
>JAOVYX010001517.1:0-12587 GCA_035668315.1 Drosera spatulata | reverse complement strand
CTCGACCCCCGACCACTAAAATTCGGGAAGCTCTTGAATTAGGACTCCTGAGCCCAAAACAAACCAGGAAGCGCCAGCGCACTTGGTCCACAGAAGATGAGAAGCCAAGGCTTTCTACTCGACTTCGTCATGTAAGAAAGACTGTATCTACAAATTCCAGTGCTGATGAAGGCACTACCTATTCCATGGTCAATGGATGTGACAAGGCTTCTGATAGCATGGCTCATATTCTCAGCCACAAATCAAGTCGTACTATTATACTTAAAGTAAGAAGCTCAGTACCTACAAATTGTGGCCTAGGTGAAGGAACTGAACCAGATGGCAGCGACCATGGCATGGAACGAGCATTTAATCACAGAAGGATTCCTGATGGAAACCATGTAAGGAAAACTGGTTCTGTGAATAGCATAAGACCATGTGGTCAAGAACAGGTAAGCAATTCTGGCTCCGGCAACAGCTTCATCAATGGAAGTACAGAACGCAGAGAGAATGGAGATTCTGGGGTCTGCAACAGCATGGCACGAACTGTTGACCAGAAACCAAAACTTTCCTATCGTTTCATAGTAAGAAATGCCGAGGCTGCAAAATGCAAAGTTGGTGAAAACCCTGAATCCAGGGGCAGTGGCAATGTCATGGTATCTGCTAACCTGGCGCAAAATGTTGATAAAAAACCATGGCCTTATGTTATGCCACATGTAAGCAATTCAGATTCTGAAAAATGCCGCTTAGGTGAAGATGAGAGAGCCAATGACAGTGGGCGCTCGGGCCAACTACAAGCACTGAAAATGGAATCTACAGATTGTAATGCTGGAGGAGTTGCTGAATCTGAAGCAAACAGACACGAAAGGGTGCCTAGCATCATAAGAAAAAAATCTAAACATAAGCCTTCTGGTCGATCCGACATCAGAAGGACAGACTCAGCGAATCACAGTGTAGGTGAAGGAACTGAATCAAGGACGGTTTTTAATAGCATGATGCAAGCTCTGAGCAATCCCCTCATTCATGCTAACCAGCAAGTGGCTCGTGAGCTCTTGGAATTTGCTAGGCCTTCCAAGCATTCAAAAACTCAATCAGGTGAGTGTTGCTTAATCTAAGTTTTTGTATTCAACATTGTCTAATTTGAGATTGAACTGCAAACCGCTCTCCTGTTTGATTACATGTGGTTTGTGCTCTCCTGTTGATAGATGTATCAATAATGCTGAATGCTCATGATAATATCCCGTCGGTTGAAGTAAATAATTCGACCTTTGGGGACATGACAAGCCCTTCAAGATCTAGAACGGCGATGGAAGGCTAAACCTTGCTCAGGTGGAGTCCGGCTTCTCCTGTGACAGTCGGGCCCTTTTAGTTGTAAAAACTGCATCCTCTTGGAGAATGACCCCTGTCCAGCGAGGGGATTCCAGCTCTTTTTGCACCAGAGTAGCGGAATGCCAAGATTTTGAATTCCAGGGTATATGCTACATCTTTTGGACTGGAAGTCCTGATCTGACGCTGCCAAGGAAACAGTTCATTTCACTCGTAAAATTCTGCATCAGAGCTGTTTTAGTAAAACATTGTCTGGCAGGAACTCGAGCATTTGATGTATAAATCTTTCTTTCGTTGCTCTTCTCATTTTCGTTTTTGTTCTGGATGATGGCAACATCCTTTTGTTTAACGTGGGTGGCGATGCCGTAAAGGTCATTGTTTCCCCTTGTGCAGTCCTGCCATGCTCCAGGAAGATATTCGTAGGATTCATTGTAGCTACAAGTATATCTGGTAGTAATCATAATCTGAAATTCGACAATTTGAGTTGCTGCCTTCATTTTTACTGACTTGTTCTGGCTCAATCTGGTGTGAATCGTGTGATATATATGCACCTTACTTTCTTTTGAGCATCAAGCTTGCTACACTCCTGCCTCCCTCGTGTCATCGTCTTGAGTAAATTGTACAAGTGACGTACTATTATGTGATGCAGATTTCTTGTCGTAAGAAAAAAGTGGATCCAAATATCCAATACAAAAATAATCCACGGCACGCAGCCAGAAATCAGGTCTAGATCCACCATCTGTGCAATTTCAATAAGAAGACTGAACATAGCAAATAAATAGGCAGCACATTCCGACTAGCAACTGTGCAAGTTATAGCATAAAAAAGCATAAGCAACAAATACGTGAAGAATGTAACGAAAGATTAACACCACGCTTCAGCCAAAAACAAACTCATATAAAGAAAATTTCTATGGGTGTACCAAAAATGGGATGCCCGAGTGTATGTCCTAGTTTTACTTCAAAAAGGTACATCCAAGAAACAAGAAAACGTGATCATTTCCAGTGTCCATGTAGGAGGCAGAATTGTTGTTGGGATAACTGGAGCCACACACGAGCCGCATATCACACCAGCCACAAGCGATCCAAACCTGTGAAGAACGCGAAGATGTTGGAGCAAAAGGTCACCGACGTTATCAAACAGGAGCAAAATTTGAGATCAAAATTAACAACCAGTAATGTTCATGAAAATTAACAACCAGTAAAACTTGGAGGAGGAGTCATCTTCTTCTATCGCTTACCCTAAGATAAAGCCTCTGCGACCATTCTTTGTTTTGTCATATAAGAAATATACACATGCTCCCACAGCAACTGCCACCTGCATCAACAAGGTGAAAAATTCAATGTTCAATGAAGAAACAAGACCGATACTCAGCGTTTAGTTCAGCCAACTCATCACAAGGTAGGCAAATATAAGCTAAAACGACCAAAGTTGAACAATGTTACAATAACTGATGGCATATATGGCAAAATATGCAGGACATGACAAGTGTTTCTGCCTTGGCTTACACTAATCTAGATACATAATCTTCTCATCACATGTGCTCAATTGATCACTAAGTTGTCAATCTTTCAAGCAATTGATAGCATCTTGTTCTTATCATATTTCTTAGAACATAAACTAGACCAGTAGACCACTTCAAGCATTTCACCGTGCTTAAACAAATCCATTAAGCTATGAAGACGATGTCTTCTCTTTGATCTCTAGTATGCATTTTTCAGACACTGCAAGTCTGTTTTGACACAACTGAACAACAATTACTGATTAGGAAGCTTAACCTGAAAAGCAGGTCCAGTCTCGACAGAGTTCATGATACTCCATCCAGCTCTAAAGGAGAACAGGAAGCTCCAAACAACTGAGGACATTCTTTACCCAAGACTCTTCTACTTTCTTTTTCAACCTAGCTTTCAAGTTCATCTTCGTGGCCTTCCTCTCTCTGAAGCTTCTCATTAAAAGCTTTTTGAAAGCTGCTTCTATTGATTCCACACTTCTCTCATCTCCGGCATACTGTTGCAACAGAAAATTGCGAGAACTCCATATTTCCTCCGAGGATGCATATCTACTGATTCCAAGCAGCTTGAGAGGATCCCAAACATTCATTCTTGGAAACTTTGACATATTACCTGCAAATACCGACAATATATCAAGTCCCACTCTCATCTCATCATGCCCACAAGACACCAGTGTCAAAGAACACCTCGCATGATAGAAAGAAAGAAAAACAAAAATCAATTCAAAAACTACCTCCATGTGAAGCATCTAATGTACTTCTAGATTGCTTCCAACCAAGCCTGCGCTTCAAAGGTTCCTTCGTACCCTTGAAAAAACAACCGAATCCATCATGGGACGTGCAACAATATGAGACAGGAAAAAAATCCATTACCTGATGTTCCCCAAAGCCATAAAGAAAACGTTGGAATGTAGGAACGCAGGAGGGTTACTCACACTTTTGGGACAAGAAAGGGAGCAGACACATCAGGGTTGAACGCCAAAGCCGTGACCATGTCTACTGGACAATAGCATGACCTTGTTGGAGTTAAGAACACCAACCCAAACCCAAGATCAATTATAAGCCCAAGCCCAAAATTCATAACTTAACCTTTAGATATTTTATCTACATTTTTATTATAAGGATAGGTTCTAGAATATTTTCTAGAATGTTCTATGAGAATATCTATGAAAAGATTCCTAAGATTATTCTTGGAGAATTCTAGAGAGTTTCTCCTACCCGTTGGATCGTTGTAATCCTCATCGTCCATTAGAGAAGGTGCGTAGTATAAATAGGGGTTATGTCATTGTTGCAAGATTACCCAAGACAAGTAAGATTCTCCAAGGTATAAGAGTGGGTTGTGTTCACAAAGTGTGTAGTGTTTCCATTGAGTCAAGAAGTTTAGAGGTGAGAATATTGTATCATTTTCACAATATCAATAAAATATCTTGTTTTGATCACTCTCTCATCCTCATAAACTCAACAAGTGATATCAGAGCGAGGTTTGTTAGTGAGTGAAAAGATCGTCGGTCCGATTAATTCGAGGCCTCGAAGTTAGGACGGATCTTTCAAATGGACTTGAGAAACTTAATGGCAACAACTACAATTATTGGAGTACATGCATAGAATCCTATTTGTAAGGACAAGATCTTTGAGAGGTTGTGAGTGATAATGAGATTACACCACCCTCCACAAAGAATGCCGATACATATAGGAAGTGGAAGATCAAAGCTGGGAAAGCTATGTATGTGCTTAAGACAACCATTGAGAAAGAGTTGATTGAGCACATACGTGAAGCAGATACTCCAAAGAAGATATGGGACACATTTAAGTTGCTCTTCTCGCGGAAGCATGATGCTAGACTCCAACTCTTGAAGAACGAGTTGATGTCTACCAAGCAAGGAGGTATGTATATCAATCAATACTTCACTAAAATAAGAAATCTATGTCCGGACATTTCTCAGTTAGACCCAAAGTCCAAGATTAGTAAGTCCAGGATGAGAAGGATCATCATACATGGACTGAAGCCATAATATGCTACTTTTGTAATGGCTGTATAAGGGTGGTCTACTCCACCATCTATCATAGATTTGGAGAGTCTGCTGGCCAACCAAAAAACTCTGACTAAACAAATGACGGATGTTTCCATAAAGAGTGAAGAGGAAGCACTTTTTAGGGAGAGACAGAGAACATAAGGAGACATCAACAGAAGAGTACACATTCAGGGGGAGCAAAGCAAACTCGATATAGAAGAGAGCAGTCACTGAAAGACACCCATAAGAAAAACTTTAAGTGTTATAATTGTGGCAAGAAAGGGTACATGACACGTGACTGCTGGTTTAAGAAGAAAGACGTAGAAGGAAACATGGTGACTCGCACCCACCATGATACCACGAGTGAGAAAGAATGGGATGTCTATGCATCCAACGTAACCACAGAGGAGGTTGCCCTTTTAGCACACGTAAGCCCAGAAGTGATAAGCTTTAATAAGGATCGGATCGTTGATTCAGGCTCCTCTAACCGTATGGGTAGGAATAAGAAGGCGTCGCAAAAGATTACCAAGCTTAAGGGAAAAGAAAAGGAAGTGCGATTGCAGAATACCTATCATAAGATAGGTAAGAAGAGAAATCTTGTCTCCGTATGCCAACTCACATAATGTGGGAACTATGTGGTGTTTGGACCACAAGGTGTAAAGGTGTATAAAAAAAATTAAAGGTATTGGGAACACCAGTAATGGAGGGACATAGATTGGAGTCAATCTACGTAACGTCTACTAAACTAACACACGTAGATAAGACTCAAAAGAACGTGATCACGAATTTATGGAGTATGAGACTTGGACATGTGAGCTCTTGCAACAAGTCAGGGAGAAAGGTGCAAGAGAAATCAAATGAGCACAATGACAAAGGTTTGGATGACACTAACTCGCCAAAGTCACGAGAGTACCCCAAAGATCCTCGGAGAACAAAAATGTACGAAAAGACACCAAGAAAGAAGCAGTCATCAGAAAAAACTCGGCCGACACAAATACAAATTGAAGAACCTACGTTGCACCTGCGAAGATCCTCTAGAGTTAAGAAAGTAAAGCCAAAGTTCGCGAATGGTGCTCTCACGATAGAACAAGACACAAAGGAGACTTCGAAAGATAAAATAGAAGAGGCATTACGAGAGAAAATGCATATAAAGCCATGCCGTACGAAGAATCAAAAAACACACCGTTTCAATAGAGGTGTTGAGAAAAAGAAGTTCAAGGAACATTGTCAGCCACTTGGATGGATGCGAGAAGGGTTGGTGTTGAGGGGGAGTGTTGGAGTTAACAACACCAACCCAAGCCCAAGATTAATTATAAGCCCAAATCCAAGGTCCATAACTTAACCTTTAGATATTTTATCTAGAATTTTATTATAAGGATAGGTTCTAGAATATTTTCTAAAATATTCTATGAGAATATCTATGGGAAGATTTCTAGAATTATTGGAGTATGAGACCTGGGCATGTGAGCTCCTGCAACAATTCAGGGAGAAAGATGCAAGAGAAATCAAATGATCACGAATTTATGGAGTATGAGACCTGGGCATGTGAGCTTCTGCAACAAGTCAGGGAGAAACGTGCAAGAGAAATCAAATGAGCACAATGACAAAGGTTTGGATGACGCTAACTCGCCAAAATCACGAGAGTGCCCCAAAGATCCTCGGAGAACAAGAGTGTACGAAAAGACACCAAGAAAGAAGCAGTACCTAGAAAAGACTCGGCCGACACAAATACAAATTGAAGAACCTACGTTGCACCTGCGAAGATCCTCTAGAGTTAAGAAAGTAAAGTCAAAGTTCGCGAATGTTGCTCTCACGATAAAACAAGACACAAAGGAGACTTCGAAAGATAAAATAGAAGGGGCATTATGAGAGAAAGTGCATATAAAGCCATGCCGTACGAAGAATAAAAAAGCACACCGCTTCAATAAAGGTGTCGAGCAAAAGAAGTTCAAGGAACATGGTCAGCCGCTTGGATGGAAACGAGAAGGGTTGATGTTGAGGGGGAGTGTTGGAGTTAACAACACCAACCCAAGCCCAAGATCAATTATAAGCTCAAGCCCAAGGTCCATAACTTAACCTTTAGATATTTTGTCTAGATTTTTATTATAAGGGTAGGTTCTAGAATATTTTCTAAAATGTTCTATGAGAATATCTATGGAAAAATTCCTAGGATTATTCTTGGAGAACTCTAGAGAGTTTCTCCTAACCGTTGGATCGTTGTAATCCTCACCGTCCATTAGAGGAGGTGAGTAGTATAAATAGGGGTTATGCCATTGTTGCAAGATTACCCAAGACAAGTAAGAGTTTTCAAGATATAAGAGTGGATTGTGTCCCATTGAGTCAAGAAGTTTAGAGGTGTGAGTATTGTATCGTTTCCACAATATCAATAAAGTGTCTTGTTTTGATCTCTCTCATCCTCGTAAACTCAACAGAACTAACCAGCTCAGATCTGATCCTCGTTCAACCTAAAAAGAAATCAACGAAATCAAAACAACGTCAAGGGAAAAAGTATGCCACAAAACCAATTCGAAAAATCAAAAATAAGAAGAACAAGGAGATAAAGAAACCGCATTCTATGTTCCGAAAAAATTTATAGCTCTGCTGCCTAAACCCTGCTTAAGCATTAGGGGGCCTCAAAACATCCAAGGATGCGCATATGCGTCTCTCGTTCAGAATTAACTGTGTCTAGCTAATTAGTCATATCGTAAATATCTCAACATTTTTGGTATCCCTGATGATCGCTCTTGGTTTCTCCTATCATGGTTACCTCGGTCTCACCATGACATGTTATCTTAAACAGCATACGTCAGCCATTATAACATATGCGCACCAACCCAACCGCCAGAAGGTACTAGTGGCACGACAATCCAGGACAGCCTTTAATCCTTTTTCAGGTCAGAAAGCAGTATCATCCCCGTCCTAATTCTATTCCAGTCATTCAATCAAACAGTTGATGCGAATGTGGGAAAACGGATGGTGTAGGGCATGCTCTTACACCAAAACCGACACAGGATTCGATAAACATCGAATGAAAGTAATGAAACAGAAACCTATAAGGACCAAAAAAAATTGAGAATCGCAGTACCGCGCGGCAGGGTTTAGTAACCAGGGGATAGAGAGAGAGAGAGAGAGAGAGAGAGAGGGGGGGGGGAAAGGGAAGAAGAGAAACCTGAGAGGCGAAATGACCCCAGAAGTCGAAAGGAAACTGGTTGACGGATTACTTGTCGTCGGCGCCGGAGAGGAGCGGAGCGCAGGAGACGAGCAATTCGATGCTTGCGGTTGTTGTTTCCAGAATTTTCTTCTGCGTCAGGGGTTTCTGTGATCAATGTGATGGAGTCGAACGCATAACCGCAACCATCGAATCGAATTGCTCGTCTCCTCGCGTTTTTTTAACGCTTTTCTTGTTGTACGAGTACTTTCGTTAATGGTCGGCCTATTGGGCTATGCGCCATGATCACTCAAAGTTCAGCAATGTTCCAAGTTTATTTTTTAAAATAAATAAATAATAATAATTTTTCTGATATAAACCCAAAAAAAATAAAATTCTATCTAATGTCGACTTAACCTGCTATGCTGGATGATTTAAGAGTAATAATATTCGTCCATATCAAAAAAAAAAAAATAACTGATTAACATTACATAATAATTTATGTATGTATATGTTGATTTTTATTGTAAAATTAATTTGTTTTTTATTTATGTGAATAAAAGGAATTAGTAAAAAAAGAAAAAAATAATAAAATAAAGATGTGAATTTTGATACTAAAACAAAAGATAAAAACGTTTTGATATTTTTATGAAAAAATTTCAAATAAAATCATATTATAATTTATTTAAAAAATCTGTGTTATAAGGAATTATTTTAAAAACTATTGTTTGTCAATTCGAATTTGTGTGGCGCGAAAAAGAAAAAACTAAAAGCGAGGGAAATGGGTTGCTTCTCTGCTTCTGTCTACCTCATCTCCCACTCACTCCAACCCGAAAACGACGCCGTTCAATCAACCTCCGCCACCGCTCCCCCCCCCTCCCGCAACCCAGTCTCCGGCAACCCTCGCCGCCGCAGCCGTCATCCCTGTGGCAAGTTTCTATTCTGCGGCTGTATAATTTCCAATCTTCCCAGAACATTGTTGTACAAAACCCTATCTCATCAATCTAATTCTGCGAAATCGACTGCTGAATTGAAGTTTAGATTGAATAATGATTAGATATATGTTCGATTCGGTGAACAATTTCGAGCACCTCGATCGTGCTTGTTTGAAAGCAATTGGTGCTGTTAGGGTTTCGTGGTGGTGCGTATTGATACGATTTCTTCAATTACGTAGGGATTGGGAGAACTGATGGAGCAGGCGGAGATGTACGGAAGAAGAGGGTGCCAATTGGTGAAGGAACTCGGGTCTGCGGAACCTGGGCAGCTAACTCGTTTCAACGTGAGATTGATTGCTCCTTGGTTTGGTGATTTGTTTTGGATAATTGTGTGAACTTTACATAATTTTAGACATATGTATGCATGAATTTTCTGTGGTTTGGCGAGAAGGAAAATCGATGTTTTCTAGTCTATTAGAGTCGTCTGAAGTTGCTTGTCATGCTGGAACTGAGGTTGATCACAACGACTCAATCCATCATCCATGTCATTGTCGGGGAGAGACATGCTACGATTCATATTTTGTTCTCTGCTGCCTGTCTAAGTTCATTAACATCTTATACTCTGTCATGTTGATGCTTGGATAGTACTTGCTTATTTGTGCCGATCCTGTTATTCCACCTACACGGAATACATTAGGTTAATCTGGTGCTATATCTGACAAATATTTCCTTCCTTCTCTTTGGTAGGATGACTTGTTTAACCAAGTAATCAAAGAATGCAATGTCCATTACAGTCAATTCTATGAACTTACCAGGCAAGCCATCATTCATAAATCCCTGTATCGTTCTCACTCATCTATTGTCTTGCCTTTTCACCTGGTTTCACTTGCACTACTTTTCTTCACAATGCCATTTTCAAGGTAATGTGCTAGGCACTCATATTATGTGTGTTTTGATCAGATGTTTGGGACTCAGTACAATCAAACTCTCGCTTTATGGCCTAGTGTTGTCTGCGTATGATCTAAATAGTGTCCTGACTTAGAGTTGCTTTGGCAGGAAAATGCAGGAAGAGGGCTTCGATGTTCAGTCAACAAGAAATGCTGATCACTTTGGAATGCTTATCCATCATCTTTCTCTGCTGCGCAATAAGCATTGCCTCATGGCATACATGTAATCAGAAGCCTCATTGCTGCTAAACAATTCTGGCTAATTATGTTTTGGGGTTTCATTGTGAATGCTATTGTGTATTTGCATGTGCAGGTATAAAAGAACTGATATTCTACGTACTTTGAGCTGGAAGGTTGGTCGTGTGCTTCCTCCAGAAATTGAAGGGAAACTTAGCGACGTTGAAAAACGCTACTTTAAGAATCATGCGTCAGCCTTGCAATCTTACATGAGGGAGATGGGCAGTCTTGATCTAACTGTGGTATGTTCCCTTGGCTTGGTGCCTAATGTGCTGAAGTGGACATTCTGCTGCTCATTACTTGTTCTCTTTGAACGTTGATCCATATTACTTTGGTAGGATATGGTGCCACCCAAAGATCCATACATAAAAGTGAGAGTCCTTGAAGGTATAGGTGTCACTGCTATAGGTGACAAAGATACCAATCTTGCTCGCCACTCGATTCACTTCCTGAAGTGTACTGATGCCGAGCCTTACATCATGCAGGCATGATCCTCTTTCTGCATTTGCTATATCGATTACAGTCTGATTTGTATGTTCAAATATTCATTTACTTGTACTTTGCATGCAGGGCATGATGGAGGAGCTCGTAGGCTAACCTGAACGCCGCTTCCTTGTTTATAATGTGCATCACAACTAACCCAATTCAAGCTGTCTGATTCTTCAGACGAATAACAAAGCTGCTTCATGTTAGGGATTACAAAGTTGCTGTTGGTTCTTTTGGATGATGAGGGCTGCATATCTATTCATCTAAGTTAACATCTGAAGAAAGCTGAAGACCTCCACCGTAATTTGTGAGGGTCCATGACCATATTTTAAGCTAATAAAACTAAAGTGTTGTAGAGGACAAGTTCTGTTGATTTTTGCCAATTTGTGAATCATATACTAGTCTGTCATATACTTTTGTGATTTCTTTTGAATCCGTATCTCAATCCATGCTTGATTCGATCCTCTGAAAATAATGGCACGCTGGGAATTGCCTTGAACGATATTGAAGCAGTCTGTGCCTCTCCCATAATTTTTTCCACTGATACCCTTTGTGCTACCTTTGTCGGAATCGACAAGCTCCTGTATTTGAATATTCTATGCCTGATCAGAGCGTATGGATGATGTGCTCGAAGTGAATCAGGAATTTGGCAAAAACAATTTCTGCATAATGAGCATTTGATCTATTGTGGAGTACTTTCTAACTGCATCAACAGAAAACTTTAATAATCTAGCAGTGCGCGCCGTTGACAAGAGGCTGCTGTACAGTACAGACAAGAATTTCCTCACCAAATTACAATTCACATGCTCATATATAAATTATAATTTATACTGTCAGGAACTGAAGAGAGTATAGCCTACAATATTTTACTCATACAACAAAATCTCCAGCAATTTTCTGCCAATTGTTTGCTGGATTCTTCTACCAGTGTGGTCTTCGCTCCTTTTGACGACAGTATGGAGGTGCAAGGAATACTCCTCATATGCAGGCGATTTGTCGTTGTTTGATCATGTTTTCCAGATTCTCCGAGTCCGCCTTGGTCAAATTGGGATCATCGAAACCCAGATCCGCACCAAGCCTACAACAATGTGACCAGCAAAAAGAGATGTTAAGAGAAACCAAATATACAACGACAACACCAGCCTCATTGTCGGCTAAAAATCAAGCCTTGACGGTATCTGACCCAGTTCTCAAGAGGAAGCATATTGTAAAGGGGACAATCAATACTTCAAAACGTATCACAGAAACCAAAGAATAACAAACATATGCAAAATATTTTCTCCATGTTCCTCTTACTTTGGATCAAGAACCAACTTTTGTACTTCCTTAATTGCGGAACTGGCCGCATACAACGATATCTTTCCAACCTGGAAACCAGATTATTGCAGAAAAATGAGTAATAGCATCAAGACAGAACCAGACCCACAAAGAACACAAAAGGAGATCAAAGAGGGCATAGAGCATTCCCAATCACGATGAAAGGATCTTACAGTCAAAAGTCTTTCCTGGTCACTGACCTCCATCATCTGGAGCTTCGCAGAATGATCATTTGGAAGACAACGAACTTCTTCGCCCAACTTCAAGGCCTCTCCTAAGCTCTCAGGAGACAAGAAGTCAAGACCTAACTGAACTGTCGACTGCAACAAGGGTCAAGGAAAAAAGGTAATCATGAGAAACCGGCATTCCATGGACAACTAAAATCAAGATGTGCATGATTGGCTCCTCAGTAAACAAGAAAAACAATGCCTTGAACAACCATTTCACACAAAACTGGAAACACATGAGATGCCTGAACTCAAAACACATAATAGCAACACATGCAGAAAAAAAAAAAAAAGCCATAGTTAAACCTCACCTGAAGGTTCCTCGCTTGAAATGGACAACCAGCAGGAAAACTACTGCCTCCCCTAAGTACTGTTGAAACGACCATGGTTGCACCCCTGCGATAGAAGAAGCAATGCAATTAATTTCAAGTGATCCAGAGAAGCTATAAAGCAATTACCCCCC
>JAOVYX010001516.1:0-41151 GCA_035668315.1 Drosera spatulata | reverse complement strand
CAAAGCCAGGTGATGGAACCATGGAAGAATGTCTTGGCCTTATTTTCCTCTCCCGTACAAAGGTGTCGCCTTATACCATCTCATTCTTTGTTCTTCCCCTTGACATTTTATAACCTGTTAGTATAAGCATCTATCAAGGATAGATCGGTTTATAGTACAATATACATATCAGGTGATATACGGTCCCTTAATCCTTTAGCTCCTTTGAGATATCCATGCATTTCACCACTAACCACACAAGAATACGCAAGAAGTTGATGCAACACCCGACCTTTGCTTAAACATCTCACAAAATCACATAGCATCAAGAAATTGTTGAATGAAATTTCATTCCACAGAAACATAGGTTCTCCTAAGATTTTATCATGTTCATACATACAGGAGAAGTTCCTTTCCTTTCATGCCCCTGCAGAATTTCTGGACGCAACACGTTAATGTCCATATTATTCCTTTCTTCAGAAAAAAACACTTCGGCCATTAATAATAATTTCTGGAAGGATATGTCCTGCAGTCTCTTAGAGATTACAATATGATCTTGCAAAGGACTGTGCAGCACGAAATCGTACTATTTTCCGCTGCCCTTGAGAGGATTTGGGATCAACGAAATGATGATTGCATCATTGCATTGATCCTTTTAGAATATGATCGTTCACAAGAGAATTTCAGAATTGCATTTGCACTATCACCACCCAGGATAGACCTCGAAGAACATGCATGTGTTTCCATCAGGTCCGGGTGCCTTGGCGCACTCAATATCAAATAACGTCTCCTTCATCTCTTATGTTGGATAAGATGATAGCAAAGTCTATCTATGCCTTTTCTAAAGAGCAGACCGATTTTCACAGCCTCCTTGTTGATTTGAATCATTCCCTGTGATGTTCTACCAACCATTCCTTTATGGTACTCCAGAACTTCAATAATAATGATGAGCGTGGTTGCATAAATTCTTGGACTCATACTGCTCTTCGTCCCCTATCTTGCTTGACAGTATTATGGAATTTTTTTTTCTTTTTTCTCTTGTATTGTGATCCATGCACCATCTTGCTTGACAATTGTGTGATGCAGAGAAATCTCTATCGTCTATTCTGGAAAATGCAAGTTCAAGCCAAGAAATTGTTAGATTTACAATTTTGAGTGATACATTGTCCAAAGGGGTTCAATGAAACTTGAAAACTTTGGGTCCGTTCGTATGGTTTTAGATCTTTTAGATCCATCGTCTTGTTTTCGTTTCTTTGGTTAGTGGATTTAGTGAGCCAACAAAGCCAAGCATCCCAGCCAAAAGTCTTGCACTATATCGCTTCAGTATACTTGATACTGCTGCAAACACTTCCTTGTTATAACAGCTAGAAGAGAGAGAAAAAAAGATCTCTGCTTCCGGCATTGCCACTGCAAAAGACACAAATATCAGCAACAAGCAGCCATATGTGACACAGCCGTTCCCTCGCAAGGAGTTTATTCTTGATATCCAACCAGCATATGAAGCTGTATTTCGGAGGCACATTGGAATGCCATTAAATCTTCCGCCTGGAAACATTCACCAAGCTGTCTTTGTGCTCAATAGATTTTAGGCTAACAAAGAAATAAACCTGCCATTATTGACCGCAGAACAAGTAGCTCCTGTAGAATCAAGCCATTGTCATAAAGCCTTCCAGACCCAAGGCTAAGAGTTTTTCTTTGGAAGGTAAACGGTGATTGAAGCTATTGTCTGGAGCCTGCCCGCTTAAGACAACAAGCGTGCTTCCGGTGATGTTATTCTAGCCAGAATCTTGTCAATCAGTGGCTTATACTGATTAACAGGGAGTCTCTTAGCTGTTAGGGGGTACTCCAAGGTACCTGATTGAAAAAACTTGAGGCTCACATCCTCGAAAATTGAGGAGATGCTGTTTTTGTAGTCTTCAGCTTGAATCTTTTGTTCACTGATGATGTTCCTGAGGCAATGACGATTTATAAATAGATAAGCTTTACCTTGTGCTCCACCTCATACAGATCCTCTTGACTTCCTTGATTCAACAAACTGGTGTTCATTCATAAGCTTGTTGTGCTTGTTTTAAGATCTACTCATCAATCTCGATCTTCCCTCAACTCATCAATATATCTGACTACTGTGCCGGGAAGGATCCAAGGTTCATTGGATTGGTCAGGATCTATTTGTTCTATGTACATAAATGGTTGAAGCTTAACCTTGATTACTACCTGAGATTTCCAACTTGAATATCGAGGGATAAGTGCCAAAAAACCAACCTGCTAGAAAACAGCCACAAAACCCCCCTTGATTTTGTTTCATGGTTAACTTCGTTAATTGGTCATTCAAATGATCAAATTACCCTTGTGGGTGGATAATATGCCACAAGTCCCACGGGTTTCTAACCTTTGATCCATTCAATACCAACTAACATTCATCTTCCAAACACAGCTTCTGTATTTTGCTTAGAAATTTCAAATTCAGTTGACCTCACACAGCCTCCTCATCCATCTCCTTGATCCCATCCAATATCTGCAGATCAAAGCATTGCATTAGCCCAGGGATATCACAGAATGCTGTTTCTTGGTCCAGGACATCAAGCCCTGTGCAACAGATCAAAACATTCCATCAGCTTCATCGAGGACACTGGCATTGACGAATCTATACTTGATGATCTGGAGTCCGCCTCAACACGGTCCAGCCGCTGCTGGACGATGCTGAGGAGAAGCAGTTCACCAGCGAGCCGATCAAGAGGTGGCTCATACGTTTGAAAAATGTCGTATATGATGCCGAGACTCTGCTGGATGAGATTGATACCGATGCAAAGCATTACAAGGTAGTTTCTAGATCCTCTTCTGTTGTGATCACGAAAAGAATCAGTCAGATGATTAATAAGCTGAAGAAGTCGGGACGTGATGGATTCGTCCTGGGCTTGACTGCTGCTCACCGAGGGGTTGCTGCTGCTGATCTTCGAGAACAGGTTCTGAAGCAGAATAGGATCACGACTTCCTTGGTGGTGGAATCTGATGTTTTTGGCAGGAAAGAAGAGAAAAGGCAGATTCTGGAATGGGCGCTTACTTTACAGGAGATGTTGTTATGAACGGGTCCGTTAATTATAAACACAAACAATAACGAGTGCCCAAAATTAATGAGACAAACATTTTTACGTGGAAACCCTTGCGAGAAAAACCACGGGCGGTCGCCGACGACGAAAAATCCACTAACCAAAAAGAAATACAAAAGAAGTTACACTCAAAATATTGAGAATCTCATAAGGGATAAAGATAATTATCTCTAAAACAAATCCCTTAAACCCTCAATATATTTTTGTGTGTATATGTGAATAGTGTTTCCCCTTTTTCCTCCCTGACTTATCTCTTTGCTTTGTCTCTCATTCCCTTGCCTCACTTCTCCTTTCTCTTTACCTTCATCTTCCCCGCTTCTCCTCTTCTTATACCCCAAAATCAAACACGGAGGAGACACGGAAAAGCCACGCGAACATCACACGGAAGCCACACGCAAGGCCACGCGAGGAGGACGAGGAGCCAAACGCGGATTTGAGACACCATCGTCAACAGATGCCCGGTAGGAATAAGGTTGGTGTCATTGCCATCGTCGGCATGGGTGGATTAAGGAAAACTACGCCTGCTCAGTTGGTGTACAATGATGTTCTAGTGAAAGGATGTTTCAATATCAGATCATGGGCCTGTGTTTCCGATCAGTTCGACATTGTTCATGTGACCAGAACCATTCTCGAGTCGCTCGCAGATCAATCCTATGAAGGATACAGCTTGGATACACTTCAGATAGAGTTAATGGAGCAACTGAAAGGGAATAGGTTTCTCGTTGTCTTGGATGACGTCTGGGAGAAAAGCAATGAGATGTGGGAGACGTTGAGGAAGTCGTTCTGTACTGGAGCGCAGGGCAGCAAAATCATCGTCACTACACGCGACAATGCTGTGGCATTTGCAGCTTCAGCAAGTGATATATTTGCACTGAAAAAAACCCAAAGACGATGGATGGTCTCTATTCTCGTGGTACGTGTGTAATACCCATGAAATTCGTGGATAATTAAAAAGATATCTAATCGTCTTGTGTTACGTAAGAGCGATTGGATTAACTTGAGACATTTAAATCTTTAACAATCCGATATCTTCTTTGAAAATATCTCAACATCTATATGTTATTCTAATCCACGTTAATTCACAACAAACCTGAGCGTTCAAGTTGAGAGCAGAGACAGAGAAAAGGATAAACGTCTCGTCTTCGTTTTCGTTTCGTCTTCGCCTCTGTTTCGTCTTCGTTTCGTCCCTGTACGTCTTCACTCGTCTCTGATCCAGACCTGACACGCCCCGATCATCGTCAACCATCCCCGACGTCAGAAACAATCAAACACAACCGGATCCGACCATCCTGACGTCGCTCACACCTGCGCTGCCGCAAGGGCTGGGAAACAGCCTGCCGCCTCAAGATCCGCCGCCGCCAAGGCTAAAGACAGCCTCGTCGTCCTTCGTCTCGTATCGCCCAGCCGCATCGTCACACGCCTAACCTCGTCCAATCATGTTGGAGCAAGCTCCGGCCACTGCGAGTCGGTTCCCGGCCACCGTCGTCAGCTTCTCCGCCCCGTCGCCTGAAATCCCTGAGATTTGGGTTCCACGAAAAAAAAAGAGGGATTTATCCCATGTGAACACTTTTTAGGAGCTGTGTACACTTATGTGTACATAATATAGTTATATTAATGTTTAAATATGTTACAAGGATACTTATATTATTTATTTTAATGTAGATACACCTGATACGCAGTAAGGGAATTAAGCTTGGAGAATATTTAAAATTTTTTAAATTTTTTGAAAATAACAAAGTAGCACACATCCTTACTTTATATTTAATAAATGTGTGTGAATGATTTAATTGTGTGAATGCCTAGATTACAATCTTAAATTTAAGTAGAATCTGAGTGATTGCATGACTGTTTGCCTGCCTGATATGAAATATTTTCTCGCGTGTTTTTGAGTGATTCACATGATATAATGGTAATGATGTAAAATATAGAATATTTATAGATTACTATAAATATTTTTATACATGTCCTATTCCTGTTGGGTGACTCCTGTGTGCTAATGATTTTATATTATAACGAAATTAAGTTATGAAATGTTACAAAATTTCTTGGATTGAATAACATGTGGGGAAATAACTTTTAGGTAACCCTGAATAGAATTAACTACGACTTAATTCGAATCATGAAACGCCATGGTAATCGCCTGCTATACATGGAACTAATAATTTAATTTTATGTTATATGCCTGAGAAGCCTGAACCCTGAACCCTGATCATAACGTAATCTCTTGAAATTAACAATGACTGAGAGAGTTACGGTTACATGACTAACTAGGAAGGGACTGAATACCCCTTTAGCGTGCACGCAACGACAATGAGTGTTGGCCGTGTTTGGTTAAAATTAACCACCCTGGGTCGACTGCAGAGACCACAACGTCTGTTTAATTGTTCCCAGTACGATCATACTAGGTAACTATATTAAATCCCTATCGTAACTCCTTCCATGTCATCAACTTCTAAAAGTCACGAGGATTAACACGACATGACATGTAATACGGGAAATAAGGTTTAACCTGATCAGCTTAAAGTGTTGTTATTATTACTACTATCCTGTACGTACATGAATATAAGTATTTATATTCTCCTGTTTGGCATATGATTGCTCGGTATTGTTTGCATTGTATTCTGTTTGTGCATGAGAAACACATGATATAATAAGCATGTTGGACACCTGAAATGGACATGCATCCTGTGTTACTGGGCTTCCAAGCTCACGGTTACGTGTTTGTTTCAAGTAATAAATGATCGTAGGATGGATCGTCACACACGATGTTGCTTAAATTTGGGTTACAGAAACGTTTTCTTTATATTTATGGATATTTGATTTTCGTGTAATAAAGAACAATGTAAGTTGGACATTTCTTGATAGTTCCTATGTTTCTGATACTTAAACCCCTTGTAATCTTGTCGCCTTACTTCAAATGAATTTTGGAGCAACGATAACGTCACGTGTCAAGCAGGTATTGGACAAGAAATCTTGGGACGTTACAACGTGTCTTAAGGTGGTGATCAGGGGGTGAATTCTTCGCTGGTGGCAGTTGGCAAGGAGATTGTCGAAAAATGTGATGGATTGCCTTTGGCTATAAAAACCCTCGGGTGTCTGTTACGTCCTGAACGAGATATCAAGAAATGGAAAAGCGTTCGAGACAGTTGCATATGGAACTTACATGATGGTAGGAATGATGTTCTTCATGCTCTGAGGCTCAGCTACTCTTACTTGCCATCACATCTCAGAAGATGCTTTGCTTATTGTTCTTTGTTTTCCAAAAATTATACTTTCATAAAGGAGGATTTGGTAACTTTATGGATCGATGAAGGCTTTGTGCAGCGGCTAAACGATAACAGATTCGTAGAGGAAATCGGCGATGATTACTTCATGGATTTGTTATCAAGATCATTTTTCTCTCCGAATGATACATATGAAGGGTATGTGATGCATGATCTTATTCATGACCTCGCTCAATGGATATACGCAGAATTTCAGACGCAATTGGAGGGGCAAAAGACCTTCAAAGTTAGCAAGCATGTTCGCCATATCTCCTTCCATAGGAGAGAGTCCAATGAGATAAGCAATTTTCAGGATTTAGCCGAAGTCCTTACAGACGTTTCTGGCCCTTGGTTCACATTCTAGTTCGGATCGCTCAGTAAAACCCTTCCCAACCTTTGCCGCTATTGGTTCGCATTCAAGTTTGGATCATTCAAGATGGCACTTAGGTGAAAGACCCCTTCAAGATATCGTTCTTCAACAATCCCTATGGGTCCTTTGCTTGGCTGGCTCTAAAATACGTGAGATCCCTGATACAATAGGTAACTTAAAGCTGTTTCGACATCTGGATGTATCTTCTACTGATATCATAGAGATACCGGCTTCGGTGGATGCTATACAACTTACAAACACTCTTATGCTATAGCTGCAGCCATCTCCAAGGAATGCCTGACCAGATATGGGAACTAATCTCTCTTAGGCGTCTTAGTTTATCTGGAGCGAAGCTACAAGAAGCATTTTGTCTTCTCAGTCTGTCGAGGAAGGAGATCCAAGAAGCACCCAAGAGTCTGACAAGACGAGGCTGCCATATCGAGTTGTCCATTTTGCCTCCAAATACGGCAGAAGATTTCAAGGGTTTAGACATTGTCGTTCAGCAATCAAGTTTTTCCTACTGTGGTCATCTAGAAGGTGAAGTTGAAGTTGAGACACAAAGGTATCTGCTCGAAACCTTAGAGCCTCACTTGGACTTGGAAAAGATAAGAATAGAAGGTTACAGAGGGACTAGATTTCCAGATTGGTTGGGGGAGAGATCATACAACAATGTTGTTCACATAACCTTGTGGAAATGTTGGGTGAGTTCCTCCTCTTCCATTCAGCGGCCGCTAGGACGACTGCGGTCTCTGAAGCATCTCAAGTTGCATGAAGTTCGGAACATCACAAAGTTGGGGTTTGAGTTTTACGGCTGCAATGATCCATTCCCATCCCTGGAGGAACTCTCGTTTTCCAATATGGAAGAATGGGAAGACTGGGAGACATTAGATGCAGTCCCTGAAACATGCTTATTTCCTCACCTTAACAAACTCGAGCTACAAAACTGCCCCAGATCGAAGGGTGTTTTGCCTGATAACCTGCCCTCGCTAGAGGATTTCTCTATACAACGCTGCCCCAACCTGATATCGTTTCCGATGCTTGTCAGAGATCGTCCATTGCAACAGTTGATGCAAACTCCCGCGGACAGGGATCGTTCATTGTTGACCTTAGCTTGTCTAGAAATAGCCAGCTGTGGTCCGATCCTGGTAAACTCATGCCTGGTTAATAACAGGTTGCACAGCTTTCAGTCACTTCAAACACTAACCATAGGAGATTGTGATTCTGTGGAATGCTTTCCTGCAATAGATACTCTCCCGAGCTCTCTTACCCAACTTACTATCAACAACTTTGTGAACCTGAAGCGACTAGATGGAATAGGGCTCCAAAGCCTCACCCGCCTCGAGGAGCTGTGGATCGAAAGTTGCCCTCAGCTCCATGCCATAGCAGAAGAGGGGCTCCCCTGCTCCTCCCTCATGCATTTACTGATAGTCGGTTGTGATTCTTTGGAGTGTTATCCCCATGGTTTACTACAGAACTCTCTCACAAACCTGTCCATTGAGTTCTGTATGAATCTGAAGCGGCTTGATGGAGTTGGACTGCGAAGCCTCATGTCTCCAGAAATTGGTTATCTGCTATTGTCCTCAGTTTGAGGTCATGCCTGTCGTGGGCTTCCCTCGCTCCCTTACGGAATTGACCATAAGGGATTGTCATCCATCTCTGAAAGAACGATGTAGAGAGCATATAGGCCAAGACTGGCCAAAGATCACGCACATTCCTAAAGTGTGCATCATTTAAGGTCTGCTGAGATTTGAAGCATAGAGGTACAAACTACAACAAGAAGTTCTAGATACTTCTTTGGCATAAATTTACACTATGTTGGTTGGAACTTAACTAGCATTATTAACTCTCCAACTATCGTCATGACAGGCGATATGGTAAAAAGATGGAGAAAAAACCTACCAGGCTACCAATGGTGCATTGAAGATGTCGTGAAAATAGTGCAAATGGCAGACTAGACGAGGCAGCGGAATCTATACATGAATTACGTTGATCCAAGTCCATCCCACCAATCTCGGGCTCTGCTTTGGTAACGAATTTGCTCCATCATCTTCAAGCAAAAAATGATCGGACAGCTGAAGTAGTTCAACATACAGGGAGTTCGCAAACAGAGAATAAAACCTGAGAGAGTCTAGCTCAGTGCTTGTTTTCCTTTTTCACTGACTAGTAGAACCTCTATCGACCCTGGTCGAACCTCGAGCTCCTATCGAGCCCCAGCTGGGCCTGGTCGAACCTCGAGTTCCATAATTGCTGGTAGGATTCCTCGCTTAGTTATGACATTTGAACATTACCTAAGTTCATGATTTATGAATGAGCAAGCTTTGCCCCATGCATCCATGCTTCATCTATCATACATTATTGGCTCCTTTCATTGAGCAAAATGGTATTTCGGTCATAAGCTTAGGTTGGCTTGTTTCAAGATGTGCTAATCAATTCGTGAAATAAAAACTAGGGGTAGGAAGAGCAACCCGAGTCAATAAAAATAACTCCGAACCGAGTATGCTCATCATGGATCAGGATTCAGGCAGGCAGGTAGGCATTAGCGCTGAAGTTCTGGAGTATTATAAAGGAAAGCTTGGGAGAACAATAGAGGGAATGGCTCCAAAATAAGGAGTACGGTTCCCTTCTTTCAGAAAGGCACAGATACAGACTCCTATCGCCTTATCTAACAGAAAAGATCACGGAGGCCTTAATTGATGTTGAGCCTTAATTGATGTTGAGCGTGCCAAGAACAAGGACCTGATGGATACACCTCCATGTTCTTCAAGGTCAGTTCTGGGCGAAGATGTCACAAATGCAACTCTGAAACACCAAACCAGATCAATGCAATCGCCATGGATGTGATGCCAAGTCCTCTCATTAAGAAAAGCATGCAACATAGAGAGCTAAGAGGATGAAAACCACTAAAAGTTCTTCAATTCCGAACTGCAGCATAATACAGATATCACCTACAAAATATGCCGAACGTTAACATCAACTAAATATGGAACAACGTTTACAAAGGGAACCCCAGAAAGCACCTGTATACCCCTGCCATTGGCCTTCATAGTCATAACTCATAACAAAACACTAAGGTAACCTTTTCTCACTAAACCAGAAAACTGCTTCCATATACCAACCAAATGGAACGCCTACTGCTAAACAGCACAACTAAGAGTCAGACAACTTCAAGGGGTGACAAAACAAAGTCAATTTCACCAGACTTTGTGTTGGCCGAGTGTGATGGTAACCTTGGGTGGTTGTGCTCGCCTTCATATGTGACAACCAACATTGAAGGGTCTTCTATGCATCTCTCGACATGCTTCCTCGCAGGGCAACCTCTCATGCTGCTACACTTGTAGTAGCCCCTACATCAACAAGAATGACAACATAAACTCCAGAAAACACAATGATATCGGTCTATGTATGTATAAATTAACTACCAGTCTGTTACTATCTATGTATGCATAAGCATAACAATTGGAACTCAGAGCAATGTAGTACGATATTGAAAGAATAGTTAGAAGACCAGTGCTTGATCCATTTCACAAACTCGCCTCAAGGCTCAAAGTACTTGGGTAAATAAGCAAGCGGAGAATCACTCGTCAAGATTTATACATGTCCTATGGGGAACTGACAGAAAATGCTGACTGTTGATCACCAAATTAAGTCACCTCAGCATTTACCAGCATATCATACAATAAACAGCATATTCCACTACAAAGATCACTTGGCTCATTCGAAAGCGTGTTCCAAATAATATGAAAGAGGTTCCTTTCTACAATGTAACACAATGAACCCAATTTAACCATGGTAGAAACATACCTAGGGTAAGGTGAACCCTTGATTGGCTTCTGCCCATACTTCCTCCACGAATACTCATCGGAAGGAATGTCGGCAATCTTGTTACTTATAGCAGGAACCTTAATAGTTCTCTTCACTCTATGTTTCCTACAGCAGATCAAGTACAAGAAATGCAAAAGAAACAAATCAAGATCCAATGACATGGCGTCTTCCCAATGCAAATCAATCTCAGAAACTCCAACAAATAGTTATACAAAAACAGAAGACTAGGATCTATTGGTCCAACCTTTTCTTGGCGCAGTGGCACCTCGCACTACTAGCACTACCACATTTCACATTGCCATCTTCACCCTTGAAGCAGCACTTTCTCCATTTCTGCCCAGAAATATGGCCAGAGTGAGCAGCCACGTTCAACTTGAAACCACTTGAATCCAAGTTAGCCACACTACCATCAATGCTCAATGAGGAAACAAAAGATCTCGTCGACGACATGGTTGGATTGCAACTAGAGCCATCAAAGTTCAAATCTATCCCACCATTAGTACTTTTACACCACATCTCAGCTTGATGATGCTTCAACTGCTGCTGATGGAGCTGCAACGATTGCTGCCACAGCTGCTGTTGCGCGAATTGGTAATAAGCAGATGTTGCTTGAGAATGTACAAGAGAGGATCTCCCATTTGAGCTCATCGTTTGAAGTGATGGGTTCCCCCAAGACAATGAGCTCTTACCAGTTGAGCCATTGTCATTAGGTCTTGGGCATTCATTCAACTTGTCATGAAGAACCTGAACATGATTCTTATTAGGCGGATCGAGTTTCGAAACCGGGCACCCAAATAGAACCTTTTGGGGCATTGGTGTTCCACACTTCTTTCCCATCCTAAACCTTGCATGGCCTAAAGTATTGTCCAAGAGGGAAGAAACCCTCTTGAACTCGGACACAGCTTGCCTTGTCTCAGCACTCAAATTCCCATACTGAACCTCACCCTGAGGCTGAGATAACAGATTCAGAACTCCATGGCAGCTATCTATAGCTGCTCTGTTAGCTTCCTCAACCACCTCCATTTTCAAACCCACCTCAAACTAGATCTACAAAACCCTAATTTCCCCCAAACCCAAGAGCCTCAAATCCAAACAAACCATACATCCAACCTCAAACACCACAAAAATCAGCAACAGATACACATCCTCAAAGACCCATTCAACCCAGAACCAAATACCCAGATGAAAATTTCCGGTTTTTTTTTTTCACAGCAAGCCACAACCTTTAGCTAAAATGTCAAGAACCCATGTAAAAAGGACACGGATTTCCCAAATCAGGACAGAACCCAGTTGATGAATTTCAAATGGGTACCCGAAAAATCGATGTTGGGACATGACCCATATGGAAATCAAGGTCCATATCATGGAAATTTCAGCTCAAAGACAAAGATAAAGCTAAAGAGTGAGTGTGAAAAGTGAGAAAAATAAAATAAAAGAACAACTTCCTTTGGCTTTGAAGCTGTCAAACCCTAGAAAACTCCACGCGGGAGCATAAAACGAGGAAGAAGAATAGTGTAAATGTCTTTATTGTGCTGATAAAAGTCATCACCGGGCCAAATAAACAGAAGAAGCTGCAGAGGAAGAGAAGTGAAGAGGAGAGATGATGCTTTCATCTTTTTTGCAGTATTTGTTGTGTTGTCCTTGTAATAATAATGGAAAATAATGAGAAAATAATATGGGGGAGAGAAACTTAGGAAGATGGACCGTTGGATAATGGATAAAAGAGAAGCACATCATGGGAGACAAAAGAAAAGGAGGTCAGACAATGATGCTAAATCAAGTTATCTCATTTTGATCACACGTAAAATTTTATGAGTAATGAATTTTTATCGATTTTATAAAAAAATAATATTTTTTTTTATCATAATGAAGTTTATTATATCATTTGTGAAAAAAGATAATCAATATATCGTAATATATGAGATTGATTTGATATTTTTTTATGTTAAAAAATTTTCAAGTCATTCAAGTCGACAGTACATCGTCGGATGGATATTACGTCGTCGAAACGGACAGTACGTCCCTTTTCATCAACAATACATCCCTACAATACGTCCCCTTAAGGTCATCTTTTGCAAAATAGTGCCTTTGATTTTTGTAAAACAATACGTCTTGCTCGATGTTACCCATGAAACAACAACCCAAATCCAATCACGTCTCAGTGTGTTTCATATATTCAGTTCTCGAAACAACAACCACCCAAAAACAATAACGAAATTTCATCAACAGTATTCCCAATCACACCGCCCACCATAGTCGAATCCTTGTCATTGCCGTCTTTGACGCTGTACGAATCGAATCCGACAGACTCATCATTCGTTCCCGAAACACCTAATTGTTCTCCCTCAATCGATCCCGAATCCGATAAACTCATCTCTCCCAATCGATCCTCGACGTCAACTAAGACCAGGAAGAGCAGGTTGCATGCGTCAATGAATACCAAGATGTTGAGAATCACGATATGATCAGGTGCGGTGTTTCATGTCGAGAATATGGTGAGGGTGGCAGCAGGGTGGATTGGAGTCGATGCCGCAGCGAATTTATGAAAACAAAAATGCAAGATGGGTTTTGAATTTGAACGAGTAATAAAATCTTAGAATTGGGTTAAATGAAAATGGAAAGAGAAGATGTGAATGGATTGTTATAAAAATATAATATAATCGTCTTTTTTAAAGAAATAAATCAAATGGTAAATATTTTTTTTTTTTATGAAGTTCAAAAAAGTGATCTCTTGGTAATCAACACTTTTTTGGAATTGGATTGACCAATAGAGTTAAACCTTAAAACAACAATAATAACCATAACATAATAAGTGTATAACAAATACATTATATACATGTTTGGTAGATCGTAATTGGTGCATCTTATTTTCTATTCATTGTATTTTGATTATGTGCATTGTAACAAAGAACTTTATAAGAATTTACAGGTTTCAATTGACAACAAGAGAAGATATAGTCAGGAGCGAGATTCGATTTGCAGCCTTCAACATAAATACATCAAAATCACTCCCTTGTTGTTCTTGTATATTGTCTTCGTTCAATTCAAATTACAACGTTATTTTATGTCACTAATAAAATTATTTATGTTATGAAATGTTTGCGGGACGATCAAATATAAAAGTATCGTGAAACACTAA
This sequence comes from Drosera spatulata, assembly GCA_035668315.1. NCBI lineage: Eukaryota > Viridiplantae > Streptophyta > Magnoliopsida > Caryophyllales > Droseraceae > Drosera > Drosera spatulata. The sequence goes on along the minus strand of JAOVYX010001516.1, from coordinate 27,471 downwards.
TGATAGTTTAAATTTTCTACTATAACCATGAGTTAATACCATAATTTTTCTTATATCGTTAAAAAAAAAAACAAAACTTTCTAAAATATATATTAAATAATATAATAATAATATAATATTATAATCGAATAGAATTGGAATGTGGAGTACTTTCTTGGAATCTTTGGACCCCAGTTCAACTTGTCTACATGGTTTCCGAAGGAAATAATAAAACAAGGAGCTGGAATGGAATTATGGGACACGCGAAAGCGAAGGATCTTTGTGTTGACTGACTTGCACGCTGTCCTCTACAGCTCAATTAGTCGGTCCAATTTTGTTATGTTGCCTTGTTGGCTTGTGCAAGTCACGAGTTTCACATCCAAGAGGCCCCATGCCAGGAGACAACCGTTGACTCTATGTAAAAGGGAAAAAATACTCTCTTTTCTTTCATAACATAAAAAATATTTATTTATGTATTTGATTGTCATAAAATATAAAAAAAAATTTCCCTTGTTAAGATTATAACATTTGTTTATTTTGAATATCCCATAAACATTACAAAAATTTATAAAAAATTATATTACAAAATTAGCAAAAATATTAATTTTGAGTATTTCCTTGGATTACATCCATGAAAAATCTGACAAATATTTCTTGAATATTGTTACGATAGAATTTATCTCTCATCCCATCAATTTTGTAACATTCGCAGTTTATTTCTACCTATACGTAATACTATAATATTTAGGATAATCCCTATTATTATAATAACATAAATAAATAAAAAGAAGATATCCAAAATTTGTGCCTGAGATTCTCTTAAACACTTTGATGCTTTGAAGCTCCTGATGGCTTTCCTCTCTTGAATTTTGTCTCTCTGCAGATTTGAGATTCCAATATATATACCAAAAGCTTGCCATATAAACACAAACAAAGAATTGTTGCTAAGCTACTCCTGCTTTGATTGCTCCTCTGTCTCAAGTCAACAAAAACAAACAGATGCATGCCATCCTTCCATGTGAATAATCCAAGTCCAAATAGATTATTCCAAATGAGATTTTGACGTATAGAATATTAATTCTCTAATCATCCAATGCCATCATCAAACATTTTTCAATCTTTCCTTGGTTTTCTTAAAAGAAACTATGTTGTTGGGAATTCATAGCATAGGCAACCAAGTCATTTGAAATCATTGAGATACAAACCCTTCAGATACTGATCAAATACAACATCCATAGTGTTATTTTCGAGCACTTGAATTGCATGACAAGGAGGAAGTATAAATAAACTATGTGCTTCAGACAACTAGTCGTGCAACCTGGATTTTTGTGAAAATTTTTATTCCTATCTAAAACAAAATCTTCATGATCACAAAACATAAGAATCTTATGTATTTAGCATATGCCCGTTGTCTGTTTAGATTGGGATTTGAATCTTCCAAGTTTACCAACCTTGTACACAAACGAACCCCAGATTCTCACTAAAGTCATCACCTCTTATCAAGTCTTCAATTCTACACTATTGTCCAAAAAACCAGATTCCTTTCACAAACAGAGGCATAATTTTCCTGATACAAATTTCAAGCATCTAATTCTTGACCAACTATGTCATATTCTATTGAATTGTCAAAATTCTTACACCAAAGTCAAAACATTATTCCATCAAAATGGTACAGTTAACAAGTTTATCTTAATCAAACTTGCCCATAATTCCATTAAATCTTAGTAAACTCCACAAAACTTGGCTCCCAGCTTCTTGGAGAGACTTGACCAGTAAGCATGGGACCAAACTAACCAGGGAAAAAAAAATTACAACTAAGAATGGTGATTGTAGCGGGCGACGACGAAGGTGGTGCCCATGACAGTGGAAGGGAGGAGGTGAGGGAGTTGGGATTAGGGGAAGAGCTGTTGGTGGTAGAGAGGCGGCTGTCGGGGGAGGCCGCGGAGAGGAAGGGAAGTTGGAAGCATGCTGCGAATCATGTGGCTACTACTATTGCTACTCCAGCTGCCTATGCTCCTTTGCCGTTTGCTCTTGCTTCCCTTGGGTGGTCTCTAGGTATTACTTTTGGAAAATCACAACGTATCTCTCGCCCAGCATGACATTTAACTTAAAATTTAGTAGCCAACGAAGGAGTTGAACTTGTGATAGAAGGCTTAGTAGTACCAATATAAATACGTGAATTGGATCCATCTTTAAATTTAAAGTTTTAATTGATATATTATGAATTATATCAGTATTATTACTACTCTATTTTATTGTGTATAATTAGGTGTCAGAAACTACCAACTCATACATTCTCCCAATAACTAGATATACATATAATTTCTCCATTTTTTGAAAAAGCTTCTACATTAATAAATGCTATTTTAGTGTTACACTGTCTACAAGCGAACTATTACCATCTCATAGCACATCACCACCTATGCTTACATGCTGTTAGAGATCCAACTTTGAACATTTTAAAATTAAAATAATTTAAAAAGAAATATAACAGAGGAATAATATATGGACTTGTTGAGAACTCTCAATTTCCGAGTTTGAGGTTTGGCACTTGTTGGGAGCTGTCAGTTCCACCGTGAGTTTTGTATTCTCAAACTGGATAGTCTATGAACATACTGCTTATAACTGTAATGCAGGTGTTTGCAGCTTGGTGTCCGCGACGCTTGCATCTTGGTATTCAAGTCTACTACTCGCATCGCTATGGGAATGGAATGGGAAGAAGTATATCACATATCAACAACTTGCAGAGAGTATTTTCGGTATGTACATTTCATTTCTGTGATTGAAAAGCCAATGATCATTGCATATCAGCTTCTATGATTAATGACTCAGATTGGCCTCATATGCTCATCATTTGAAGGTTCTTGGGGTTACTGGTCCGTGGCATTTTGTCAGCAAGTGGCATCTTTGGGAAACAACATCGCGATTCAGATTGCAGCAGGAAGCAGCCTAAAGGTCGACCAGACCAGATTTTCATCTTTTCGTTACAGTCTGGAATCTTTGTAGTTGCTTTGATGTTCTCTTTTATCATTGGATTTTAAGCCTCGGGTTTGGCTGATCTCGGTTCTTTGCAGGCAATTTATAAGTTACTACAACAAAGCCGGGAAATTAACTTTGCAACATTTCATTACTTTCTTTGGTGCATTTGAACTTATTCTGTCTCAGCTTCCAGATATCCATTCATTGAGATGGGTAAACGGCATTTGTACCTTTAGCACAATTGGGTTCGCTGGCACAACCATTGGCATCGCCATATATGATGGTATGACTCAGCTATTTGACAGTGTCACAGTGGTCTTAATGAGTTCCGTCTGCTCGATATACGTCCGTTATCCGGGCCTTTTGTCCATCTATTCTTGAGTTTTTTCACAAACCTGTGAATACAATTAGTGAACTTCTATTTGCAGGAAAAAAGATTGATAGACAAACTATAAGCTATGATTTGCAGGGAAGCACAGCGTCCAAACTTTTCTCAGGCTTCTTTGCTCTTGGGACGATTGCGTTCTCATTTGGCGATGCAATGCTTCCTGAAATACAGGTTTCTCCACATGTCTGTGAAGTTTGAGCCTGTTAAGTTAATTCGAACTCTGATTAGTCAAGATACTGTTAGTACATCCTATAACCAAATGCTCAACCCTCTGTCGATTGATTATCCTTTTCTTTTACTTCGTGGCTTAAACATGCATGCTCCTTGGGATGGATCAAAATGGTTTGTCACGATTTGCTTCCTCAACAGAACACAATAAGAGAGCCAGCAAAGAAGAACATGTACAAAGGCGTCTTCGCTGCGTATGGTGTGATTGTTTTAACATACTGGCAATTGGCTTCTTGGGGCTATTGGGCATTTGGATCAGATGTTCAATCTTATATTCTTTCTTCACTCACGGGTCCACAATGGACTATCATCATGGCCAATGCTTTCGCTGTTATTCAAATCCTTGGATGCTTTCAGGTAAATTAATCCTTACTAGTAGCTCAAAGTTCATAAACACTTCAGCCAATACAAGGACTATGATGCTATTCTATAGTCCCTAACATGACTTGTGAGAAAGTGAACGACAACAAGCTTGTTCCTTATCCTGATAAGCTGATAGTCTTCGTCGTCTCTGTGCTCAAACGTACAGATTTTTTCATGATATGTGAGGCAAGCACACCTTTTCCCAGCCTTTCATCACTGTAATTTAGTGTGCGTAGGATTGTTCAAGCCCATTTCTGTTGAGTAACGCACATCGACGTCACTTCTCTTATTTCCAATTGGTTTTAAGAGACAATTCAATGTTTCTGTATGGAATTAGAGCACTAACATGCCCATCACTAATTCAAAATGTTTATACGTATGACCCCATATAGCATTATATGTAGTAGGACGTGCGAAGAGACCTACAAATGTAATACTGGGGACTCACATATATAAGACTAATTCATTCCTTTCAACAGCGTCTACCTTATTTCATACTAGTATGTGCCTCAGCTTGAAGCACTTCGAGGTGCCTAATTCGGTCAGGCAACCGAAGAGTCTGGTGCTGAGTAACGGTAACGACATCTCATGAAATGCTCAAAACGACATCATGAGCTGCAAAGCAGCTTGCTTCTATAATGCCGTAATCTGTTAACATTTGGTCTAGGGAGTAACGGTAATAACAGCCTGCCTAATTTTAAGAACAGCACCAAATAAAGGAAACTGAAAATACTTCACAGCTAACGTGGAACACAGATGACAATGTCATGCCTATAGCACTACCGAAAGAGCGACAAAGATGCCAGCTGAATTCACGGTACTAACAATATCAATTCCGACACCAGTTTCAGAACTCAGTCCTGTTTAAAAATCACCATTGTTCTATGAACCGAATTCTACATTAAGCTTGTAGCTACCACCCCTATGCCAAGGAAAGTGAGTGACCCGGAACTTGCATTCCCCGTTCACCGGATCATAAGACAAAAACTTGGCACCTTGATCCTGGATCGCCTTCTTCAGCTTTTCGGTGTACTGACTAACCCTTGTCCCGAGGATGTGCTGGGCACCAGTGTCCTTGCATATACACTTGAAGTTGAGGAGAGTGACCTCAGCTGCCTTATTAATTAATAATGCAGATGGCAATTTCTCATTAACACTGACTTCTCGGTCAGTGATTGTGATAAGTGAGTCGAGTTCCAGGCCACGCACGTCAGTCTCCCCCTCGAACGTGATGCTCCCACAGCCATGCCTCCCCACCGTGAACCCCATCACTTGGCTGCAAAAGCCTGTCTGAGATCTTTCTATGGCAGCCAGTTCATCCAAACCAGGCTTCATGTAATAGCCTTCGCGCAGGAGTTTTGGCAAACTACTGTCATTGACAGGCAGTGTACCTGCACTCGCTGCAGCACCTGCTATGTCATATGCAACCAAAACTTCAATTTCAGCTCATAGTTCTGGTTAGGTCGCATGCATTAATGACTATAAGAAATTTAGCCTTTATCATGGAAAGTGTATCTAGGTGCTAAACCTGGGTAACAACTTAACACTGAGAGATGAAATGGCTCACTACTGGCGGTCTGTGAAGCTGTGTTATCACTGGAAGTACTCGCAGCAGTCTGATGCGTAAAAGGACTGGCAAAGATGGAGGCGTTCTGCGCTTTGTTATCTTGGGAGGACGCTCTCCCACTAGCCTGACCCATAAATGGACTAGCAAAGACGGAAGATTGCTGCGAAAAAGTGCTATTCCCAGTGGTACTTGCAGTAGTCTGCGGAAACAGAATCCTACAGTTAGGAACACTAGTGTAAAAGCGGCCAATGCAAGGCATAAACGTTCATGCTGCATAATACGACGAGCCCTATTCCTAAAGCCAAATGCTTGCTACCGTATACAAACATCTAAATGAAATCAGATCACACAGATTCCTTCAAAGAAGACAAGTTATTATGATCAAGAGTTGCATCACTTTCTCATAGGTGATATGTTCTCTGCAACTGAGCAGGCTCAATATACAGGATGGCTTGCATATGCAACTATAAGGGAAACTTTGCACATTTTTGGATGCATGATTTGGATTATGAGAAATATATATATATAATGGGGAAATACAAAATCTAAGCAAACAGGGAAAATATCAAAGATCCAGGTCTATGTTGTGCATCTAAAAGTGCAAAAAAGAACCATTTCATCGAACCTAAAAAACCGAAGAGTTGTACATATATACCTCAACCCCGTTTTGTAGATTGGATCCAGTTGATAGAGAAAAAAAACTTCCAAATACTGGTGGTGCACCAGAAAGCCTGTTAAAAGACATAGATGCAAAGATAAGAAGTACTAGAAGAATTAAGCATTTGATACCGAGAGATAAATGCATGGGCGGCGGAGCCACATTCAGGAAAGTGTGGGCAAATGCACCCACTGAAAATGGGAAAAAAGCTCTACTATGTATACATAATTACAATAGCATCCTGAATGTTGGGGACAATTTATAAGTTCAAAGTCCTATTTCAATAGTCGTTTGGTAATTTCAAAAACCCAAGTGCATTCTATGAGAAGAAATAGGTGCAAAAAATAAGAAGTAGAAGGCTCAAGTATTTGATGCAAAGGCCTATATGCCAGGGACAGTTCAGACTCGTTTTTTGAAAATCGATTAATATTTATTTATCACTAAGAGTTGGGAAGAAATTTAAAGATTACCCAACTTGACAACATTTAGTAAAATGTCAATGCAGACTGCTCTCAGAACAACGCCTAAGAGGCTAACTCTAGCACTCTTTAAACCGGCATTTTTTCTTACTTACACCATGTTAGTTCGTTATATCGAAAGTAAAACTAAGAATGAGAAAACCAAAACATACCTTTCACTTGGGTTTGATTGAGAAGGGAGAGATTGGGAAGGTGCTGTTGTCGCACCTTCAGCATGAAAACTCAGAAGGTAAGTTCAAACTGAGACATAATAGATAAATCAAAGCTTTTCCAGGAAAAAAAAAAAAAGATCACCTGTGAATGAAGGTGAGGGCATCTGACTCTGAGAGAGCAACCCTCCTGTTGTATTGAAAGTAAAACTCGGGCTTGTATTAAAGGAAATCCCATCCTGCACATGTCGAGGAAAAAACACATTGGAGACGTAAAGTGAGGTATCTTGACAAGGATAAAGCACGAGATCTATCTACAGAAAAGGACAACGAAAATGCATTAATACACGATTAGAATCAAACACTTATTTCCCTTGGACATGATATGGATATGCGGGAAGCAATAATAGCTCAAACCAGTTCCAAAAGAAGGAACACAACTTACGATGGTTGGGGCGGTGCTCTGCCAGCCCGGAAAGCTCATGGAAGAGTGTGAAGCAGTAGTTGTCATTGCTGCATCTGAAAATGACACGTATGGAAAAATAAGAAGAAAGTTGGCAAGCGAAAAACAGGATTCCATGAGAAGACATACCCATCCCCCACCCACCCAATTACCTAAAACAAATTCACCATAGGTAATTAAAACAGTAAACCAATCGGATAAATTTAAACCGATGCATAAAAAAATCAGAAAGGCCTGTGGGATAAAGCTCACTTGTTGATGAAGGTGACGTCATTTGAGCAAATGTTGATTGAGTGGAAGGACTTTGGCTCGTAATAAAGGAAAAATGCGACTGCACACATCAAAGGGAAAAAGTTGGAAATGTATCGAGCATAAAGCACGAGCTGCAGAAGAGCCTTCTGGAGATAAAAAGACATCAGCATGCATTCTCTTGGACATTAAATGAGGTATGCACGAAGCAGGCTGGTCTTTCTTCAATGGAATTTAAGCGTCAAACTAAAGCTTATTAAAATATATAATCTTGTATGAAAATCGCCAAAATCACTGCAACAAATGGCTCACTACTTACACTTGGTTGTGAACTTCCTCGGCAGCATGGTTGAAAAAAATTTGAGGATGGTTGTGAAGAGGGGATAGTCCTTGTGGCATCTGCATATAACACGTATGTGAAATGAGACATAATCCAAGGATCTCATGAAGGATAAATTGCAAGCGACGCACAGGGTTTAGAACTGTTAATTTTTCCTTTGTCATTTTTTGCCACAACTTCCTCATATTAAATATGAACCTTAAAAAAAAAAAAAAAAAAAACATGAGATTCGTTTATTCTTGAGGCTTCAAGTTTAAGTTTTCTCCATGTATAAGTAGAGGCAAACAAAGCAGTTACTACATTGGATTACTACTGAAAGAACTTTATATACCAGGCACAGATGCAGGAGCATTCCCATCTGAGAAAAAGCCAGAAACTGGACTGACGTTTGCAGCCTAAGAAAAGGGAAAATATTCAAGCAATTGTGACCGCTTTCTTGTTTGGGATAAGGAAAAGAAAAAAAAGAATGAAGGACCAAATGCCCGAGCTGACTCTTGCTGGTCCGATGTTAGTCGATGTTGTAGGCTGAGAGTGAGATGGTACTCCATTTACTGATAAAGGATAGAATGGGCCCATCACAAAATATTGGGCTGCCGGAGAAGAATCTGAAGGAATATTTGTGACTGTAGGATGAATCAGGGGAGCCACTTTACCTGATAGTCATGAAAATTCTTAATGCAAAGAAGCATCTGCAAATATATGCAAAAAAACAAAACAACTCCTCAAAGCATGATAGTACTATTCCTTTTATATTCAAAGGACCAAGAAACACCCTTACATCGCTAAAGAAAGACGGAAAGAAAGGGCAGGAGGGAGAGACAGAATCTGTGATCTCTTGTTTGCTTGGGCCATTTTGGTCAAATATTCTCAAAAGCTAACATTTATGTCCATAGTAGCAATACCATTTTCGACATCTTACGATCAAATAAAAAATTACCTTTATTGCCACGCATGTAGTCCTCCCACCTCAATTCTTCATGGCATTTTCCTTTGTAGAAAGGCATAGCTGACATGGACATTAAGTTGGCAGGTGCTGCACCGACAACGTTGTGTTCAACCTCTCTTGTTGCAGCATAGGGTACTACTCCAGTTCCTCCATGCTGGGCATTATTAGCGAACGGTCAAGAACCTAATTAACCATGTAATGTTATCATGGTCTTAAATAATTTGCCACCAAAGGTATTCCCCTTGGACACAATGTTTGGAGTATTGATTAAAGAAGAGAGCTCACCACCACTCTGCGGGCCAAAAGATGGCGTGCTCGCATTGATTCTGAATACGTCACTAGTTACAGGACAAGATATTGGACTTAAAGACACTGGGGGCTGAAGCAAATACACTTTGAATGCCATTTGGTTCAAAGCAGATTAACAGGGCCTTTTCCACGGACGTGGATACATGATAAAATATAAAACGAAGGAAGTGGAGAAATGCAGAAGAATAAAAAAGAATGGACCATTGGTTAAAGCACTAAAACAAACTAGCTTAAGCATGTCTCTTATTAGTGATGAATTCCGCAATTAAATAAGACACAAAAAATGATGTAAGAAAGATCCTTAGTTCGAAAAGCAAATCACCAGGAGCTGAATTAATGACTCCAAAGGATGGCGTTGTAGCTCCAGTGGGTACTGAAGTGAATGCTGAAAGAACCACAAATATACCGATCAGAATGCCAGTATACAACATTTAGTACTCATAGGAAATGCCTATTGTCAAAAAAGATAAAGTAGATTCAAAGACCTCCATCGGAGAAAATCTAGTAAGGACATTAGGAAATCAAGTTCGAAGATGAAAAAAGCATGATTGATTCTAGAGCCTTAAAGCATAACAACTAATTAAGCCAGGAAACATACTAAGAAAATTCATGATGCCTAACATCTTCAACTTTTTTGCTACCATGACCTTCTAATCTAAAGAACTAGCCAAAATCGCATTACAGCTGTACAAGTCTTCAGAAGTACACTAATTGCAGGACGCTAACCACACTTGTGTATTATCAGCATCATATGCATTTATGTGAAAGAAACCTCCATAAAACTCAGGAAACTATCTATGATTATTTACCATTAGTCACCATAAGTCTCAGGAAGTTGCTTCTAAGTCCATCACTGTGATCCTATTGATAGCTTTGTCTAGATTTCAGGAAAGAAAAACTAGCAGCCGACAATATACAGAGCCCCATCGTGAGGAAACACATAAAGGCACCAAAATTACCAGAAGATGTAGCAAAAGCTGTAGTTCTAGCACCAACTCCTGAACCACCAAAGGGATGAGATGTGAACGAATACGGTAGACCAAAACCCTGACCAGCTGATTCAAACATCAGGAGAAAACACATCAACATAGCAGCAAACAAAACAACCAACTATAACAGTACTGACATCATGAGAATCAGAAGTTCAGATTTACCATGGTCGAGTGAAATAAGTAAATGTTCTGACTAATTAATCTTATCAGTAAAACCAAGAGGAGGAAGGGGAGTGAAACAACTATTAGAAGCCCGCATTATACAGCGTAACAGCGGAATGCATTCCCAATGCCAACCATGAGACCATTAAGGCTTCTAACATATGATTTTGTTTTGCACCAACAAACCCAGTAAATTTCTATGTGATAAATCTATATCTCCACGATTCAGAGCCACAATTAACTTGTGAAGACAATGCCTCCGCTGTGACCAAAACCATCTACAAGTACATCCCATGTTCATGAGTCCCTCTCCTATAAAAAGGTGCATGTAAATGTAAAAGGGATGGTATTACTAATCTTCAATACACATATTCAATTGTATATCACGTTCACTGCAAAATGATTCGACCTACATAGCACAGTGTCTTGACTGTTAGAGCCTGTTATACTTGATCTATAGTTAAGGTTCAAAACCTAACAACATGCAGCAAAAGAACTAGATAGCAATAAAATCAACAGCGATAAGGCCATGCAGAAAAAGGGTTAAAATTGCAAAGAAATCATATACTGTATCATCGTGCAGACCTCAATTTCATGATGGGAAATAGAAACTTCCAGTACAATTTGGCAAAAAATTTATGGGTTATCTACCACTAGTATTCACCATAAGTACAATCCTAAGAGAAGAGTTAGAAACAAAGTAACATAGTTCAATGCCAAAAAAGACGCAACAAAAACAAAGGATTAAGCCCTATGGCTAGAAAAGGAGTAGCAAGAGCCACCAACATTACCAGTAGAAGTTGCGAATGGTGAATTCCCAGATCCGACTCCCGAACTTCCAAAGTGTTGAGGTGTGAAGGGAGAAGCTGCTGTTTAGACGTTAATGACGAGAAAATAATCAGTATAGCATCAAACATAACAAGTATAACCGTACTGACATCATAAGATATTGGAAGTATAATTTACTATAGTCGCTTAAGATTAAGTGAACATTCAGACTACGGTATATCAGAGCCAGCGAAAAGGAGTAAGAGCCACCGAAATTACCAGTAGAAGTTACAAATGGGGAATTTCCAGATCTGAATTCCGAACTCCCGAAGGGTTGAGTAGTGAAGGAAGAAGGCTGACCAAAACCCTGAGCTGCTGCTTGAACATTCAAACGTTATCAAAAGCATAATTTGTTATAGTCAAGTAAAACAAGTAGACATTCAAACTACTTAATTCTTAATTCTATCAGAGAAAGAAAGATGAGAAAGGAGACAAGGGTTTATAAGCGGGTGGGTGGTGTTAGCACATTGCTGTCTAAATACCAGTGGTCCAGTAAGCTGAGAGATGAGACGAAGCAGCATATGCTACAGGGTGCTGGTGTTATAATGGTGAATTGGTGATGAGAGTGATTGTAAAGTGATGATCGCCACAAACAATGAACTTTTTTTCTCGTCATTGAGAGCTACTCATTGTTGAACAAAAAGGTATTATGTCAAAACAACACCATCCATCCCCAACGCATGCACAATTGTGACTAACAGTATAAGATAGGAGTATGAAGTTTTGAATTTTCACCAACAAGCATGGGTGGATCAACATCGAAATATATGAAAAAAAAGAAGCCAAAAAAAAAAAGAAGAAAAGATAATGCCTTCGCCACACCTAAAAGTATTCACAAAACCATCCTCATGCTTCATGCATTTCTCTCTCTCTTGACCAGACTATATAACACACAACATAGCTGGTATAATCTATCTTTCTCATGTATTCCTCCATGCATTAAGTTTATTGTGGACAAGTCCACTGGTAGAGCACAAAAAGCCTGTTTTACATGATTGTTTGATATGGTTCAAATAACTAAAAAGGAGAACAAAAGAACCAGAGAGCAAGAAAATCAACAAAACCCAAATGCAAAGCACCATTAAGACCATGCTGAAAATAATTATATAAACTGCAGACAAATCATATATGTATCAACCACTAACAAGTCAATTACTGAATCATCGTGCAGATCTCAATATCATCATCAACATTATCAAGGGCAATACAAACTTCCAACCAGCTTTGGCAAATAGTTTAAGGGTTATCTACCACCATTACTCACCATAAGTACAATCCTAAGAATAAATCTAGAAATAACAATAACAATAATAATAATAGAGGCCAATGCCACAGAAGCCGACAAAGAACAACTGTGGTTAGAAGAGTAACAGCCACCGAAATTACCACTAGAAGTTGCAAATGGTGATGTTCCCGAACTACAGAAGGGATGATTTGTGAACAGAGAAGGCTGGCCAAAACCCTGAGGTGCTGTTTAGACGTTAATGAAGAGAAAACCATCAGTAGGGCATCAGATGTAACAAGTATAAACACACTGACATCATATGATATCATAAGTATAATATAGTCACAACAGAACCCAAATGGAAAACCCCATAAATATCAAATAAAGAAACAGCATCTCATACATTACCGAAATAATCGATAATGCATCACCCTGCAAACCCCAATTTCATCATCAAAATCACCGTATTTTATCGGAACAGAACAATAACAACTAACCCAACAATCGCATGAAAAAAACAACCACTAAACACAAGTATTCTTCAGATAAATCGCAAAACCCACTTGTGAAAACACCCAAAGAATCAAGAATCTCATACGTTCAGCGGAATGCACAACTAAGAAGGCAAGCGAAAATGGAACCTTGATCGAAACAGAGCGAACTGTAGAGAGAAAAGTTAAAGGGAAAAAGAGCAATTACGTTGAGAAAACATTGTTGATCGTCGATGAAGAGAATTGAAGCGAAAATGAGAGAATGGGTGTAGAGGGATGAGCGTGGGTTTATATAGCGAGAGGGGAGGGCTTTGCATTTAGCTTTAGATGTAAGCAGTCTTTTCTCTTTTTCTTTTTTCTATTCACTTTTTATAGTGGTTAGATTTAGATGTAAGCATATGTGAATATGAAATTGTATAAATGAATAATAAAATATTAGTCAGTTTATAATTTGTTAGTATTCAGAGTTCGATTTGTTAAGTAAATTTTGACTTTATTCTATAATGAAAATCAAGCATAAGTTCACACATATTTGTCCTATTAGACTAACATTACGTTGAATTATGTAGTTTCATTCTATGCTTAAGGAATTTCTTATATGTAAAATATTAAATTTCTTAGTCCAAAAAAAATAAAATAAAAAATAAACTTTTTATAGTTTTTAAATACTTCTTCTATTGTATAATGAATACAAACGTTGGATGAGTGTATTGAGGGAAGCTTTGACTTACGAGCTAAGATGATACTCCCTCCTCCCAACAAAATTAAATGCAACATTTCAAAACTGTCACCATTCAATATATGTTTTAATGAATTGTTTTCATAATTAACAATGTTTGATTCTCTCGTAACGTCCACCATCATATGAAAATAAATAATTTATACTATAATCAATGTTTCACAACAAATTTGCGTGAAAAAAATGTTTGATCGACTTGTCATGTCGATCAAAATTTGTCTCGATAATCCTTCGAGTTAAAATATTGTAAGTTTTATGAAACGGAGAGAATATCACACGATTTTATTGTGAAATTTTTTTCGTCTAATGAGTAATGTATATTCATACAATGGAGGTGGTTGATGATTTGATCGTTGGTTGTGGTTGATTGGATTGATTCCTCGTTGGATGATGGTTGTTTTGTTGATTGGGATTGATTAGCCGTTGCATACAAATTAAAGTTTGAACCAGGTTTTTATAAAATCATATCAGCCTACATCATACATGAACAACCAATCTTTTTGTTTAATGTCCATATCTTTGGTCGCGTCAACATTTGTAGTGTGACATGATTAACTATAGTGTGGCCTCAACCCTTGAGCAGACCTAGCCAGTATGAAAATGGAAGATTAAAATTAATCTCATGGCTAAATCCAAGGGAGTATATATACTGATATCTGTATAGCTCCCAGAACAAGCAGGATAAAGCTCTGCAATCTTGAATCAAGAAGAGTCGAATTCGAGAAAGAAAGAGATGGCTTCCTTATGCGACGGCGAGTGATCGTTTTCGTTGGTTACTTCTGATTCGTTTTTCGCATAATGATGAATAGTTCTGCAACTTCCGCTTCTACCTGATCTTTGTGACCTATGCTAATTAAACTATTAAGTTTAGTGAATATGTCTGTTGTATAATTATAATTTATAATGGCAAATGCGTGAATCGTGTTTCTGTAGGAAAGGATACATGGCCGGAGCTTGTTGGTTCAATGGGAGAAGAAGCCGTAGCCAGGATAGAGAACGAGAACAAAGAAGTCAAGGCGATTATTGTGACACCGGGACATGCTGTTACTATGGATTATCGATGTGACCGGGTTTGGGTTTGGGTCAACCATGTTGGTGTAGTGATCCAGGTTCCAATGGTAGGCTAGATTCAGTTGTTCGTCAGAGAGCAATAGAGACCATATATATCACGGATAATGTCGATGTAATGTACTTGAGAATTTCTTACAACTGCAAGCAAGCAATATCCCTGCTAGCATCCATGTCTAATCGTAGTCTTTATTTGCTGGACTAAGTAAACTTGCGATATAAAGGGAGCCAATGAGATATCCAGGGAATAGATACACTGACTGCAGCATATGTGTTTCGGTAACTGAATTGTCTGAATTCAACAAAGGATAACTACAAAGTCACAAATAAAAAGACAGAAGACACAAATGTAGACAGTAGGAGCAAACATCATTGTAAACAAAAACCAATTGAATCATCAGCATACTCACAAGTCACATCTAGACACCATGAAGAGGCTTATCATCTTCGGCACTCGCATTAAGGCGAGAAGTGTCGATACGGAAGATGTCCATCATACAGATTCTTCCAGTGTGATGGTAAAATACCAAAAGTGATCCCAAAACCTGCCGTCCTTGCTGAAAGTGTTGATGTTGCCTTAAGTATCCGATATTTTAAAGAACATCGGGCGCGCTAACGAACAACACAGGGCGGTTTTGGCAGGGTCGCGGACGCGACGTATCTGAGTCGCGGGCGCGACGGCCGTTAGAGCTGTTTTATGTTCTGTTTTATTTGCGGACCCTATAAATAGTTTGTTTTAGGATTCTGTTCGAGGACGACGATTATAGAGCGACAGATAGGGTGTCTTATGTATGCTATGGTATGTACTCGTCCAGATATTACTCAAGTTGTTGGTATAGTTAGCAGATATATGGCTAATCGAGGTAGAGAGCATTGAAATGCTGTGAAGTGGATTATGCGGTATTTGGATGGAACTACAGGTTATGGCATCTTATTTGATGGACAGGTTACAAAGAGTGATGTAGTTGGCATGGTGGATGCAGATTATGCAGGTGATTTGGATTCCAGGAGATCTACCAACGGATATGTATTTACTTTTATCCCGTGAGCTGGAGGTCAGTTTTGGAGGATGTAGTTGCTCTATCCACCACAGAGGCAGAGTATATAGCTTTGACTGAGGCAGAAAAGGAGGCTATATGGTTCTGGAATATAGTACAAGAACTTGATTTTAAGCAGAAAAATGGTGTCTGCATATTTTGTGACAGTCAGAGTGCAATCTATTAAGAATCAGGTTTATCATGCTCGGACAAAGCATATTGATGTGAGGTTTCACAACGATTCGAGAATGGGTGGATACTAAAGATGTAAATTTACGAAAGGTTCACACTAAGTACAACGCAGCGGATATGCTAACCAAGGGAGTCACTAAGATCAAGTTCAAGCGGTGTTTGGACTTGATTCATGTCGCTAAATGGTATGGTGGTGCATCCCTTCACACAAATAAGGGATGCAAAAACGTGTCAGGTTATGGCACAGGAGGATCGCTAGTTGGATTCACTGGTTGTGGTGCGTCTACTCAAGTCAAGGTGGAGATTGTTGATGTTGTCTTGAGTATCCGGTTTAAGGAGCATCAAACGCACAAACGGAAGCACACGAGATTTTTGGCCAGGGTCGCGGGCACGACAAACCTGAGTCGCGGGCGCGACAGAGAAAGAGTCGCGGGCGCGACGGGTCTCAGGCCTGTTTCATTTGCGGACCCTATAAATAGCTTGTTTTTAAGGTTCTATATGGATGACGACGTTTATAGATCGACAGAGGCTATTGTTTGTCGATTGCAGAGTGTTTTGAGTGCACACAAAGTGATATTGAGCGATCAGGTTCAGAAAATGGTGTAAATCATTATTTGAATAGTCTATTTTCGTTCTCCCGTCGGTTTTTTCTTTCTCTTGAGGATTTTTCCCACGTAAATCTGATGTCGTTCATTTTTTGCTGATTCTGATTTGTTTGTTGATTTTATTATTCCGTTATTTTCGCATTTTGTCTCGGGGTGTTGTTCGCAATAATTTTCTATCTAATATATCCACATAATTGAACAAATGTGTTCTCATTCAGATATCCAACGTTTGATTTACAGAAAAAGTATATAATATATACAAGAATGACATCTCTAAATATGGTATGTCAGATCAATTATTCTCTCTAATTAGAAGCTAATATATCTTCCTTATTATGGGTGGTATCTCATTAATTTGATATATTCCGTGGTTTACTTTTGTAACACGGCCTCTTAAGTTGGTGCATAGATATCATACATTCTCAACTCGTCTAAGAATGTTGAAAATCCACGATTGAACACTGCTTTAGTAAGCATATTTGTTAGTTGATCCTCCGATCGAATTCTAAGTAATTCGACAATCTTTCCATCCAGCTTCTCTTTAATGAAGAATTTGTCTATCTCCACATGCTTCGTGCGATCATGTTGAACCGGATTATAAGCAATGTCACGTGTTGTTTTATTATCACAATAGAGTTATAACGGTTGATCTAAGTGAAAACCCTAGTCTCGTAGAAGATTGATCAACCATAATCCCTCACAAAATCCAAGTGTCACTCCCTTAAATTCAGCTTCGGCACTAGATCGTGCCACAACATGTTGGTTTTTGCTCCTCCATGTGACAAGGTTATCGCCTACAAAGGTCTGCCCGATCATCAATTGAGCCTGCCCGATCCACATCGATGTATACATCCACGCTTCAATGGTCTGCATTTTTTGTGAACAAGATCCTTTTTTCCTGGAACAGATTTTGTGTACGTCGACATGCACATAACTGCATTCATATGCTGCTCTTCTGGATTGTGCATGAATTGGTTGACAATGCTCAAAGCATATGCAAGGTCTGGCCTTGTATGGGATAAGTACATCAGCCTCCCAACTAACCTTTGGTACCTCCCTTTGCCAACGGGTACCTGATCAAATTGAAAAGTACACAACTTTAGTCCTTCTTCCAATGGTGTATTGGTAGATTGGGATGCAGACATACCTGTTTGAGAGACATACAAGTAGTCCTAGGCGTATTTTCTTTGAGAGAGAAAAGCGTGACACCTTGATCCATAGGAAATATTTTAAGGGTGCAAGATCTTTCATCCCAAATTCTGGAGACAAATAACCTTATAACGCTTTCCTTTCTTTTGGATCATTTCTTGTAACAATCATAATCTCCATATACAATAAGTACAATTATTCGATCACTTTGTTTCTTTAAAAATAAAGTGGTTTTGTCAATAATTAAATAATCTCATCATTTTAGTAAATCTTCAAAACCATGTTTTTGGGGACCGTTTACTTTAGGCCATAAAATGACTTCTTTAATCTATATACTTTTTGGCTATGTCTTTTCAGTATCATACATTCCGACGGAAGATCCATGTACACTTCTTCATTCAATTCACCGTGTAAGAAGGTATTTTTTACATCGAATCGATGCAAGGGCCAATCAAGATTCGCAACCAAAGAAAACCAGACACGAAATGTATTGATTTTAGCCACATGTGCAAAAATCTCGATGCAATCAATCCCATATGTCTGAGTGTATCCTATTGCAACTAACCTCGCTTTGAATCGTTTAATCGTATCATCGGCTTTATACTTTATCGTATACACCCGTCGACATCCAACCGCTTTCTTTTCGGACGAAAGATCAACAAGCTCCCACGTATTATTTTTCTGCAAGGTTTTTAACTCCTCATTCATAGCTGCTTTCCACTTTGTGTCTTGCAATGCTTTCTGTACACTATTCGGAATAGACATAGCAGATAACTGATTCACAAATGACAAATTTGATTCAAACAAATGAAGGTTAGACACATAGTTACTCAATGGATATTTTACTTTGCTAGAGAGTTCAGGTTCATATATTTGTCTAGGAATACCTCTTCTACAGCGAGGTGGTAATTGTCTCCTATTCGATTCAAGATTTAAATTAGGGACATAGTCAACAACTAACGGTGTTTGTTGTGATATAAGCTCAGGTAAAGGTATTGTAGTATTGATTTCTTCTTCAGTAACTAGATCAATCATTTGATCATTTTCTAGTGGATGAACTTGTGTATTAGGAGTAGTTTCTTTCAATTTTGTCTCCTCATTACCTTGATCCAAGTCCGTATTTTCTATCACTATATTTTTCTCATTCTACAAGGTATAGTCTAAAGTTTGAATTTCCTTCTCATAAGACCTCCCCTCAAATTCAAATTCGTGATAAAAATAAAGCGATTCTTCATGAAAAGTTATATCCATTGTGACAAACATTTGACGTGTAGGAGGCTGATAACAATGATGCCCCTTTTGATGAAACTCATATAAAAAAAAAATGCATTTTATAGCTCGATGAGTTAATTTATCATGCTAAAGTTTATGAAGATAAGCAAATGCTACACACCCAAAAACATGAGGAGTTGAAAAAATCGAAGACACAAGACCAAAAAGAACAATAACGAGAACACAACAGTTAACATGAGAAAACCCGAGTATCGGGAGAAAAACCCTATAAAAACATCACCGCAATTATGATAGCAAATCACTATGAAGATGGACAAGGGATTACAGAGTAGTCACAGATCGTAATAGATCACCAACCCAAACCCTAATCTTCTATATTACATGATAAACCCGTAACAAAAATATATATACTGGATCTCGATCAAAAACAACTCGAAAAAGATAATATTTTACGAGACGTTGATTTATCCGCGTCCGGACGCCCAGACAAGCTGCGCCCGGACGCTTTGAGCATTCTCCCGAAAAACAATACCTGCGCCCTGACGCCAAGAACAACTGTGCCTGGGCGCTTTGACTCAAGTCACGAGAGCATGATTTCATCAGCACCCTATCGCGTCCGAGCGTGACATTGCACTACACTCGGGTGTTTTGATACCTGATCTGAAACGTCCCGAGAGCGAGAACTCTTTTGTTTCGACTCTCATGGTCTCACATCATATTAGATATACCGTTTTTTCTATGAGGGCGATCATCGGAGAGCGGGACCTTCGTACTTGGTGAACGATGTGCACATTCGTCGTGAAGGATTTGATAACCTCAATAGGTGAAGATTGTTTTTAATTGTTCTTATACTTGAAAGAATTGATATCGATTCATACACTATATGGCAATATATGATGTATAACAGTGAAAATCACCATGAGAATTGAGATACGTTTCATGGTTTGTTATCAGGGAAAACCGAATGGCCGGAGCTCCTAGGGGCGAGGGGAGAAGAAGCAGTGCACACGATCGAGAAGGAGAACCAACACGTGAGAGCGATAATAGTGCGTCCAGGCTTTGTAGTAACTGATGATTGCTGGTGTACTCGAGTCTGGGTTTGGGTTGACGAGAACGATCTTGTTATCCATATTCTACAGGTTGGGTAACGATATTTACAGGAATATCCGATGATGACCTGCTTCGGTTGTCTGAGTAATTGTAATGTTATGAGAATAAATCACGATGACGTACTGTATCGCTTATATGATGATGTCCGAGCTCTTCGAGTGTTGTAGCTAAAGATGTAATACTAGTAAAGTGATCACGTTACTTGTTGATAAATTTGCCAAATAAAATTTGACACACAAAACAAGTTTCGTTGACTAGAAATAGCTCTCCTTAAGCGCGTGATAGAGTGATAGATCTGGAAATTCCTCGAATAATTAGTCCTCGTAGAGCTCATGTGTTAAATTGGTACCTCGTCTAAATCAACCAATGACAGAATGCGTTTTTAATTGGTTTTAGAAAAATACGTTTTTCTTACAATGAAGACATGTAAAACATGACTTATGGATTAATCATGCTAGCAACAGTCTTGATTCTCAAACTACGACATTTCACATTTATTGACGAATCCTGCTAGTATTATTGATCATGATGAAATCGTTCAACCATAATTCATAGATGCAATCGGCGAAGTGAGCATGTTACTTGTTGAGAAATGAACCAACTAAAATTTAATACTACATGAAACAGATCTAAGAGCACTCAGCGAAAGCAACACTTCCATACACGTTCTTTCAATTTAACAATTGGCGACACAGAAAACATGCCATTCAGTTCTCTTTTGACTACTATCAAATTCAAAACGAGGAAGACAATTGTAAATTTTCCAACCATAGAAACCCTAAATTTCCTCACATCAATACCCCAAATACATTTCCAATCTCTGTGTTTTAGCTTCAATTCGAGATACCATCAGGTAAGAAATCTCTACTCCTGCAAGAACCCTTTTGATCCTTGGTTCAAAGCAACAAGCAATTTTTAGGGTTTATTGCAAATCTGCTTGCAAAA
This sequence comes from Drosera spatulata, assembly GCA_035668315.1. NCBI lineage: Eukaryota > Viridiplantae > Streptophyta > Magnoliopsida > Caryophyllales > Droseraceae > Drosera > Drosera spatulata. Next base: position 6,598 of record JAOVYX010001516.1, on the reverse strand, counting down.
TTCGTGGTAGAATCACTTGAATTAGAGTCAAACAAGCATAAACTGAAATACCCAGATCGAGAATCTTGTTGTTGAGTGAAGGGATTGTGTAGAAATGGGTGAAAAGTTTGTGTTGAATGAGGAGGATCGGTCTGTGATGGAGGCTGCTTTGGGTGTTGATTGCTCTGGGTTCCTTGTATCGGCGGGGGGTGGGCCGTTGTTGTCAGAGTTTGATTCTCGGGGCATGGAGTTGAATGATGTGAAGAAGGGGTTGAGCAAAGTTGTTGAGGGATCGTCTGGTTGGGATTATGGTATTTATTGGCATCTTGCTGGGTCGAAGAATCATGGGTCAGTTTTGATTTGGGGAGACGGGTTTTGTCGTGCCATGGGTATAGGTCCTGGTGAGAAGGATGGGAAATCAGAAGATGGAGAGGAGAGGAGGAAGCGGGTTCTGAGGAAGTTGCAAGAGTGGTGTACGGGATCAGGTGAGAACGGTGATGTTGCGAAGTTGGATGGTGTTTCGGGTGTGCAGATGTTGTACTTTGTGTCGATGTATTATCTCTTTGGGTTGGATGATTCTTCTTCTAGTCCCGTGCAATCTTTTACTAGTGGTCGGGCTATCTGGGTCTCGGATAGGGAACAGTGTTTAGTTCAGTATCAATCTAGAGCTCATCTAGCTAGATTGGCCGGGCTTGGGACGTTGGCATTTGTGCCTTTGAAGGGTGGAGTCATAGAGTTAGGATCAACCAAATCGATAATGGAAGATCAAACCGTGGTGCATATGATAAAAGGTGTATTTGGCGAGCCGCAAACAATGGAGTCAAAGCCATTGCCGATGATTTTTGGGCATCAGCTTAGTGTCGGTGGTGCTAAGCCACCAGTATCGATACCCGTGAAGGTGGAAGATGGAGCATTTGAAGTGAACGGGATCCCTGCTTTTTTTAATGGAAAGGAAGGAAATGGATCATCACATTCTAATGGATCCCACATCCAGGAAAGCGAGGAGAAACTGTTTTCGGGGCTGAATTTTGGGATTTTGAATTCAGACAGTCGTGTTTCTGGTTTGGAACAGGCTTCTGCTGAGGAGCCGTTGATGCAGACTGGTGGACCTAAGCCGAGAAAGAGAGGTAGAAAACCTGCTAATGGAAGAGAAGAACCGCTGAATCATGTGGAAGCGGAGAGACAGAGACGTGAAAAGCTTAACCAGCGGTTCTATGCACTGAGAGCCATCGTCCCAAATATCTCTAAGATGGACAAAGCCTCACTCCTCGGAGATGCCATCTCTCACATTAATGATCTCGAGATGAAGATCAGGATGCTCGAGGCCGAAAGGGAGATGATGATAGATGGAACACAAAAGCAATTGGTTTCGCCAGAGATTGATTTTCGTACTAGACAAGATGAGGCTGTATTACAAGTTAGCTTGCCGTTAGAGGCACACCCAGTTTCCGGAGTCGTAAATGCACTCAAGGAGTTAAACGTTACACCAGGAGAGGCGACTGTTGCTGCCATTGATAATAAGGTTGTTCACACTTTCTCCATACGGACTCACCCCGGAGCTGCTGAACTTCTCAAGGAAAAGCTGTTGGCTGCTCTTCAGGATTGATCCTACTCTACGTCATAAGACACTTGTATCCTTATGTAGGAAACTTATACAAACATTGCTCCCTTTTTTTCTTTTTTCTTTTTTCTTTTTTTTCTTTTTTCTTTTTTCTTTTTTGACGATAAGTTTACTGGCTGATTTGTCATCTCAAATGTAACATCTTACCATAAATAAAGTCCAATAGACTGGTCTGTGATATATGTTGTATTTCAGGCTCTGATGATCTGATACATATTTCCTGACAGTGGATGAAGTTATTCTGCAGATGTTTATTTGATTCTGGATTATTTTTTTTCCTGTCTGTTTGTGCTGATGATAACAGATGCTATGTGATTTTGTGATACAATGATAGGTCAAGCACATTAATCAATTGCGAAATCATCAAAACGTACACATGGTAGAATTATGTACATGGATTTCGAGTACTTTGTATCTTTCAAGCTATGCTGGCTAGGTTATACAAAGCGCTAAACCTGGACCCATGCGACGCCCCAGGTAGAAGATTTCAGTCTTTTAGACAGTAGCTAGCTGGTGGCGGCACCACAAGACCCTGGCGGCTGCCACCACTGATCCTACCGGCGGTTACTCCTTGGTTAAGGGTAGTTACACGAACCACCGTTGCTACCAGGGATGTTGGTGCATGGGCTGGGTCCCGATGGCGGCACGGGCCCTCGTGGTTGGGCCTGTAGTACCATATGTAGCCCATCAAGATCCTTCTTGAGCCATAGGTGATCATCTTCTCCTATTGTCCTCATTGCTTCAGGAGCCTCAAAACTTGTACTACTTACAAACAGATATGTGAAAATAATCAAATTTATGTAGCTTCTACCTTTATGAAAACCCATTTTCTATTTTTATGAAAATTATCGACGAGGTTGATTTTGTAGTTTGTTGGTTGGTGAGTAGACATTTATATAGAGAGAAATACTATGAACAAAAAAAAAAAAAGATTACTGACTTACTGTTATTAATTCGAGTTACAATAGGTTTGGTGGATTATGATTAGATGGAGAAAACTTGAGTCAAGGGAAAAAACTGAAACTTACTTAGAAATTTAGAGCTTGACTTTGAAGATGGAAGTTTTGGAAGCTAACAAGACAAAAGGGTGGGTTGAGTCCTAACAAATGTGTCGCACAAAAAAGGAGCAGTTCTGGCTAGTCAGTAGAGTAGAGCATCTACAATGATGAAACACAAAATGAACCTCTAAACTCAATAATGTTGACGTGGAAAATAGAAAATAAAGATTCTCCAAATTTTTAATAGATTTTAAAATATAATGTTTACAATGATAAACTCAAAACACACACATCAAAGAAAAAAGAAAAACAAAACCGAGACAGACAAAGAAGTTTGTTATATAAAAAAAATTAAAAAATAAGATTAATGAGAACCCACCGTCTATATTGAGATTCTCAAAACAAACTCAGAGAGCGGAGTTTGCTATAGAGCTTCTCCAAATGTTGAGCAAAAGAAAAGATCACCATAGTGGCATTTTTTGAGACGTCGAACTTGAAACCAGGAGATTTGCAGAGATTAAGAGGGAAAAAAGAGCACCAATGTAGATGCTTTTAACTGATTGTGCATCCGACTTTCATATCATGCGATGCAACAAAGAGGTTTGAGAATTCATATTCCTCAGCGCCAGCTCGTCCGATTTCATTGTGATGGGATTAAATCTACCATTGTTAGTCAGTGACGAAATTGTGCGCCAGCATCGTTATTGTTTTTGCTGTTCTAATTCGTTATTCACCACATCTGAAGATACATCCCCTCTCATAATGCATGGCGGTCATTGTAAGCGAAGGTAGTCAACCTTGTATCTGTATCAATTAACAAATCATTGACTGGATCTCCTCACTAACATCTTAACAATCATAGACTTGTCATCTGGTCCATAATTACTTTCTGGTTTTGAGGATTTTAGGTTTTTGTTATACTTAGACCTTGAAAGCGAACCATTGTTTTACCTAAATTGTCACATATATGATGCCCACCATGATGCAAAAACAAAGACAAAGCTACATCTTCGTGCACTAGAGCTGGTTCTCAAGATTCTGAGGCTGTGAACTAGAACAGCAATGTGAGAGAATAATACCGAGTAACATTCCTTGGGATAATCCAAGCTTATTCAGAGTGTCCGAAGGTTATTGAAATTGGCCGATTCTAAGTACACAATCTCGGCTTTATAATCCATCTCTTATACTTTACCACACATTTGACAGAAGCACGAGGATAATATTTTCATAAGTCAATAAACATGAGCACTTAACCTGGCGCTCACAGGGACATAGTTAGTAAAAAGGGGTAGAAAAACGACAAAAATACACCGACTATTTGAATTATACGAAATATATAGTTATTTTTAAAAAACACATTCATGTTTAAAACATATATAAAACAAATTCATTTCAATAATACGTGTTTTTAACTAACTATCCACAGGGGAGAGCAAGAAACGAATTACAGTTCTGAAAAGCCAACTTCTCAATAGTGCCTAGACTTAGCACAGTCCGGAAAGAAGATAGTACATAGAAGCATCATATGATCAAGAAATTGAAGTAGAGAACCACACCACACATACACATGGTTGAATACCAGGGTGAACCACATATGTTTCACAATACTAACAACAGTATCATATCAAAATAGAACAAGAATATGAATGCAGCTATACAATGGCAGTTAAAAACATTCAACCGAACCATTCAGAAACCAATTTACAGAGCAATTACTTCATGTACAGGCGAGGGTGCTGTGTTTGCAAGAAAGAAAGGAGCAGTGCATGGAGCCGAAGCCATATCAGAGGGGACTGCTCCAAGTGTAAGCCACTATGTCATGCTATGATACTGGTAGAAAACAAACAATGATTTGAGACAGACTGACAGAGGGGAGAATTCAGGTGAACAACTAAAGTTGACAGCAGACTGCTGATTTGAGCGTCCATCGGAAGATAATGGTGGTGGTGGTGGTCGATAGGGAACGGCTTTGAGGGAGGTACGACAGGAAAGTTACAGTATTTTCTAAAAATCAAACTGAGTGGTTGTTGGAAGTCCCCCATTGACACTTATATGGAATGCTGATGTGGAATGAATAACAGAATAGATGCTGAAAAGTTGGCAGTCGATTTGATGACAGTATACTGTACTGATGGATAGACGGAGTTTGTAGAAGTCACTGGCAGAAGGTCTATATTCTAACTGTACACAGAGAAATGCTTCTGAAATCGGAGGGAAACTGGAATGGAGGTTTTGAAACTAAAGATCTCCAGGTCTTCTTCCATGGGTGGTAGATTTGAAGATGAAGGACATTGCTCCTATTACGCTGCCGGGATCTTCGAATTCCAGAGGCATCAACTCCTTGCAGAAAGGTCATCACGTACAGCTCTTCATTAAGTGTGATGAAGTCAACTGATGAACCAGGAGGGGCCTTCCTTGGCACTACTGCCTCCTTCAGCCACCGATTCAAAGTCATGTCATATCTGTTGCAGAAAGGCGACATAGTCAACATCCAGTGAGTGGATCAAAAATTCACAAGCGACGTAAAAGATTAGTGAAGTATGGTTAACACATTGGTTAGTATCTAGATCAACTTCTGTCAGTATCAGGGAGTAATATGAAAGTTGAACAATAAACATAACAGTGCGCTTCCGCTACTCCTAGTCCATATCCATAAGCCAAGAAAGCCAACGCAATACACACTTTTATAAGTTCAAGAAAACACTTTTCTTAGCTCAAAATATTTTAGAAGTACAAGGACAGATTGCCAAATGCAAATAACGTACACTCCATTACAGTAAGAACAGCAAAGAGCATACATCTTGTTATGATTCCATCAAGTCCCTGATGAAGAAAGTCTCATGATTGGATATAACTATCGCAGACCGATTTGATACTAACAAGCAGTATTATAAACTTATATACCAGACAGGAAAAATACCTTGATTAGATTTACTCAGATATTCAGCCTCATGAGACCATGTAACATAGTCTCACTAGTCACTAGTCATCATACATGCTATTGTGATCCAAGTTAACACACTTCTTATTTATTCACTGACTTGGCATACTTATGATAACAGATACATCTCACAAACTACACTTAATTCTAGAGGAGAAAATTTAGTCCGTTGAGCCTTTCAGGCACACCTAACAAGTTGTCTAATTCTGTAATTGGTATAGAGTATGAATTCTCATAATGACTCATGAGAAGAAACACTCCAGAATGTGATATGCATATGCGGGATATGGGGTCTGTTTCTGCCTCATGACACAACCAAAAAAACATTCATGCCACATATATGAAAATATGGGTTGGTGGCCAAATGTATCACCGAGAAAAATGAGGGTAAATCAATGACCTTATGCTAACAACAGCATCTCGCATCCTCTTTACAACTCTCACTTATCCATGGCCCCATAGTTGCACAGCAGTTCTATTATCTCTTGACATGGCACAGAACACTAAACCAGATCATTTTGAGTCCTCTTCCCCAAAGCCAAGTACTGTAAAACATTTTACCAGAGAAAAGTGCAAAACAGATATCCATTCATTTTCTTCTAGAAATTCAAAATAGCGAGGATGCATGTGTCAATGAACACACTAATCAGACATCCAACTTTTAACAGGATTTCTAACCTATTTCATCCAAAATAGTAGTGGCTAATCTGTTTTAAGCTACGTGCAGGCTTTCAGAATATGCATCGATCTATGTTACTATTTTTCAATGTCTACTATATCACTCATGTTGTACAAATCCCTTTCCTTTCAGTCATACATTTGAATAATGGCACTGTAATCATAAGACCAACATCTAGATGAAAGAATAAAAAATTAGCAAATGGAACATCGACCAAGTAGGCGACTAGACATAAAACACAAGAACAATCCGTCACCTGAGAATGATATCCTCATCAAGCATGAACACCCCCGTCACACCCTGACCCTCCACATCCTCTACCACAACAATCTTCCCATTCCTCACCCTCCCCCCACCCCATACATCCTCAACAATCCTCC
>JAOVYX010001515.1:0-12587 GCA_035668315.1 Drosera spatulata | reverse complement strand
CAAGAAATGAAGATGGATATTGATTAAGTTATGATCATGTTTGTAATAAATATGTTTGAGACAATATTTTAAAATTCTACCACGTATATGTATAATATTTAAGTGAACTTATGGACTTACTATGATGCTGCTTTAAGTCTAATTTTATTTAGTACTTATTCTAAACCCGGTTAAGTTGAATTGCATGGCTACGATTTGTAGGACCCTAGCGATAGTAATGCTACGCGGGTTTTCTAGAAAAAGATCGGAAAACTCGGGGCGTTATAAATACACACGGATAAACTTTATCACTCACATACCTTTTCCGTAATAGATATTCACTAAGCCGATTATACCGTATTTGGCCGGATTGTTTCAAAAAGCGTTGTAACTTAACCGAATATAAACTTTGTGATATAAAAAAGTTGGGCACTTTATATCCTTCAGGGATTTTTATGTGAATATCAGCATCTAATGTGCCATAAAGATATGTAGTAACAACATCCTTGAGATACATATCCAAGCCTTTTTTGGTTGTCATACTATTTAAGAAGCGAAACGTTATTCCATCCATTATAGGAAAATACGTTTGTTCATATTCGATTTCAGGTATTTGTGAGAACCCTTGAACAACGAGTCGTGTCTTGTACCACACAATTTTATTTTTCTCATTGCGTTTACGCACGAAGACCCATTTGTAACCGACAGGTTTAATGTGTTCCAGAGTTCGGACTATAGGCTTAAACACATCGTGCTTTTCGAACGATTTTAGCTCGACCTGGATTGCTTCTTTCTATTTTGACCAATCACTTCTTTGTCTATATTCATCCATATTTCGAGGTTCGAAATCCTCGTCGGAACTGAGCTCAACATCATGAGCCACATGGTATACAAATGCATCAACCTCCTTTAGAGATTGGATACTCTCCTTTGGAGTATCGTATAGTTTTTCGCTTCTTTTTTTAGGGATTGTATCCTTTGCATCAAGAGGTCTTTCGTATTTTTGGCATACTTAGGACTCTTTTGTACCTTTAACTACAGATCCATCTTTTGAAATCTCAATCCTTCCTGGGACATTCACAGCAGGTATATGAGATTTTGTTACCTTTTTTGTATCAACAAAAGAATCAGACACTTGATTCGCAATTCTTTTCATATTAAAGATCTTTTGAATTTCAAGTTCAGTTTTATTTATGCGAGGATCGAGGTACAACAATGTTAAAATCCTCCAAGTTAAATCCTTTTGGTACTTGAACAAAGTCTTTGCTTTGTCTTTATTCTCTCCCCCTAATGTTGAGAAGATTGTTTCATCAAAGCGATAATCAGAAAATCTTGTCGTGAACAAGTCGTATTCGAGATACCTGATGATAGATGGAGAGTCATATTCCACATATATTCCGAGCCTTCCTTCCGGACCCATTTTGATCCTCTGTGGGGTGCAATAGGAACATAAACCGATGAATATCACGTTCATGATCATACACTTAAATGGGGGTACAATCAAAAAACCCTTAAATGAAAAATATCAAGTTCATGATCATACACCAATTGATGTGGTGAATATTAATGTTGTACAGAAGGTCTTAATTTTATAAGTGATGATGCTGCATGTAATATAGCATGTCCCCAAGCGCTCATTGGCAGCTTTGTTTTAAGCAACATAGGCCTTGCTATGCATTGGAGTCTTTTAATGAAAGACTCGATCAATCCTGTACATGAGGTACAGGATATTCAACATTAATTCCTGTTGCAACGCAATACTCATTAAATGCTCGTGAAGTAAACTCGGCTGCATTATTAAGCCGAATCGTTTTAATTGGGTGATCAGGAAACTGTGCTCTTAACTTTATGATTTGAGCAAGTAGTCGTGTAAAGGCCATATTCCTTATGAAAAGAAGACAAACATGAGACCATTTAGTTGATGCATCTATTAGCACCATGAAATACCTAAATGGTCCACATGATGGATGAATTAGCCCACATATGTCGTCTTGAATCCTTTATAAAAATAAAGGGGATTCTACACCAATCTTTGTGGTGTATGACCTTATGATCATTTTCCCAAGCGGACAAGCGGTACATGATAATTTATTATTGATATGGTCCTTTTGGTCATTCATTGGATGGCCACGTGATGTTGATATTATTCGACGCATCATATTTACTTCTTGGTGACCTAGTCTTTCATGTCATATTTTATTCTCATCAGTGAACAACTTTTGGTTCACTATGGCATGAGTTTCAACGGCTTTAATTATCGTGAAGTATAACCCAGAGGATAAGACAGGAAGCTTTTCAATTATGTGCTTTTTCGATAAAGTAGTTGATGTAATGAGAAAATATTCTTTCTCATTCTCATTAATGGATTCCAAATGATAATCATTCTGTCTTATATCTTTAAAGCTCAACAAATTCCTTTTGGATTTAGGCAATATAGAACCCCTTGGAGGTTCAGGATAGTGCCATTTTGTAAAGCAATAGTTACTACACCAAAACCCTCAATAATATCAACACTTTCTGATATAGTATCAATATTCGACTTTGCACGAGTCAAATACGAGAAGAAGTTAGGTTGCTTGAAGATGTTGTGCGTTGTAGCACTATCCACTATGCAAGCACTTTCTTCTGGCAGAGAATATAGTACATTAACATAGTGTACATTGAAGAAAAGCAAGATATTGGAAAAGAAAAACATAACAAGCACACCTATGGTATATATGATACATATAAAAACATATATTACATATGAAACAAATAAGGTGGCTGGTTATGTCCTTAGTCGAGAAAATCATCAGCCTCCATATATGGAACATTATTATCATCATTCTCATTCTGAGGGGAGATATTGAGATTGGAATCGGGATTCTTCCCTTTTTCCTTTTGAGAAACCTGGTATAAGTCGGTCAAATGCTTAACAGTATGACATGAGTTAGCCCAATGACCAGCAATACGGTACTTGAAATAAACAGAATCTGGAGCTTTATCAGATCGGCTCCTTTGGCCTTTAAAATTTTCGAGACTTATATTATTGCCACGCTTGTTGTTTTCCTATCGAGGTGGAATGGGATTACTACCTTGGTAACCTCGGCCTCATCTGAATCGTTTCCCACGACCCTTTGTACGATAACCACGACCTCTCCCCTGACTGCTTTCCCCAACCTCAAAAGACCCAACAGTGTTGGCCTCAGGTAACTGGGCAGCGCCAGTCGAACGAGAGTTGTGCTCCTGAACCAACAACTCATTTTGCTCTTCAACAATTAAAAGAGCATCCATCTAATCAGAAAACGTTTTAAAGCCCCTGATGCGATACTGTTGCTGAAGCATCATATGATTAAAATGGAATGTCGAGAGCGTCTTATCAATCATTTGCTCATCATCGATAACCACCTCGCATAGCCTCAATTGAGACTTGAATTTGTGGATTGTGGAGTTAAAGGTTATGACATCCTTGAAATCTTGGTATCTCAAATTATTCCAAACATTCTATACCCCTCGACGTAAAACATACGCCAGGCGATGGAAACACTCCTTTAGGGATTTCCACAGATCAAAAAAATCTTCTTCCATCAATAACTCATCCCTCATTCTTTCATGAAGGTGGCAGCGAAGAATGCTTGTGGCTTTAGCCCTTTCTTGCGTGGTTCCCTACTCTTGGATTTTAATAGTATGCTTGAGATTTTTCTCCACGAGATGCATTTCTGCATCCAGCTTCCAAGAGATACATTGAGAAGTGTGAATTTCAGCGACATATCTGAGAATAACATATTTAATAGATATAAGTTTTCTAATTGATTATTGCAATTGAATATAAGCAAGAATAAATGGCGGCTTACCCGTCCGAGTTCAAAAGCAATAATGAAAATACATAAAAGAAAAGGCGGTTGAGCCGTCCCTGATTAGCACTATAATAAGGCGTCATAATCGAACAATGGTTAACGGTTAATAGGTCGTTTGTGCCGTCCCTAATTAGACAGTAATAAATATGACGTCTCATACGACCGTTGGTTAGTAATTAATAGGTCGACTGTGCCGTCCCTAGTTAGCACATGGCCATAGCTGGAGTGCAAGGACCAGAGTTTGAACCTGTGATCACGGGACTGCCACAACCACAAGTGACCCAAAGTGACACCTTTCCACTATGCCACTGCGCTAGATTATGCTCAAAATGAAGGGAATATATTGTATATACTCTTCTCGGATTCTAAACCCATAAAAATTAAATTTAAACATAATCATTAAGTTAAACAAGATTACTTTAACGAACAATCTTTTTCCTTTTGATTAGGAAAACTGTTGTCTTTGCATATGACTACAGATCATCTCCTTATTTTAGAAACAAACAAAAATCTCCATGCGGTGTATAACAAAATCGTGAGATGAATTTTGAGTAAAAGTCAAAACAATTCTTGATTTCATCATGAAAACACAAAAGTAGTTTATGGTTGCTATAGTACCTACCAGCTTCTATATCAAAACCAAGTTCACAAGAATTTGCAAAGTAAAAGAAGCCAATTTACAATCAGGCTAAAGTTGATTCATGAATTCACATGTGATTTAACGTAGACGAAAAACCATGAAAACATGAAATGAACCAGACTTCCTTTTGGACACCACTACATCGCCTCAACAGTCTTCATTTTAATTTGGAACTGTAATCGATGACTTGAGATATTTGGGAGGACGGGAATTATTTGATTACCTCACTCAGTTAGATGATTAAAACATTGATGTTGAAAACGTATTATAAGAGATGTGATTTGGGATGAAAGAAAATAAAAAAAAGAATAGTTTTTTTATTCAAAAGTTATTTTAAATATAACGATTATATCTTTATTTATAGAGGAGTTTAGGAAGTTATTTTGTAGTGAATAACGTCCCGAGACAACGAATATTTTACAATAAAATAAAAGCTTGTGCAACTATAGACGTCTTCGATTTCATCCTTATTTATTTGATATTATATATGCGTAACATTATTATTATTTATCCTTTTACTCATATTTATCCATATATATTATATTATACAATAAATTTATTTAATGCAAAGAAACAGTACTTTTTTATTTTTTATTTTTTTCCCTGTGCCTTTTTTCTCATTTTTTTATGATGGAGTGTCCCCAAAAAATTTGAGAGATGGATGTGATTCTGCAAGAGTCATCGATCAGATCGATGGCGATGGAATCAAGCATTGAACCAACCGATTCGAGTGAAGTCGGAGGGATGATATCATTGGGAGGAGAAAAAGAAGAACTGCAGCCGACGATTTCTCAAGACGACGAATCCCAGCACACGAAGAAGACGGCAACGGCGACGACTACGAATGGGCATCATCAGCGTCATCAGCAACAGCAGAGTGACGAAAATGTACTGAATTTGATGGATTCGGCCGAAACTTATCTCGCTCTAATCGATTCTCTCTCCTCCACCCTTCGCCAGGTCAGTCATTCATCTCCTTAAAACCTAATGGATTCTCTCTTTGATTTGATTGGATTCGGCATGTTGATTTCAAGCGCAATTACCACAATTAGCAGCATCTTCCATTTCATTGTTCTACGAATAACATTACTTGTCTTTTACTGAAATTTTCGGTTAGGGTTATTGTTTTTTGTTGTTGATTTGTGACTAGTTGGTTGCTTGTCAGGGATGGTTGGAATTGGCGAGTGCTCGGCATTCCATGGGGGCTTCCCGCATCAACACTGCCTTGTTGGACCTCAAATCTCACGATGCTGCCACCACCTTGCAACTCTCCTCTCACCGTATCAATGGCGGTACAACACAACTACCACTTCATTCCATTTCTGCTCCTAAATTTCATGTTGACAACTAGTGTTGATGTTTGAAACACCCTCTCTTGTTGCCAAATGCTGCAGCTTATTTCAACTCGGAGGAGCAACCGTGCTTTACCCTGTCCAAGTGGTCATTCTCTGGGAGCCATGACTCTGGAGTGGCCGAGATTAATGATGAGGATGAAGTGACAAACAAACTCCATGGTCTCAGGCTACGACATAGGGAAACACCTCCAACTTCAGGTAACTTCAGAAGTCCCCTCTTCCACATGGATTTTTGATTAAATGATGCAATTGCTTACTGTTTGGATTTTTTAAAAAAAAAAAACTGCAAAACTTGTGAGCTCGACCTTGCTGTTTACACTCTGAGTGATTCCTCTTCTTTTTGCTGGTGTTCAGAACTTGATGGTGAAGGCTCACCTGGTAAGAGATCTCCGCGTTCTGCTGCTGAAGATCAAGTGAGTTCTTTGGATCACTTTTATGTGTTTCTTTCAACACAACATTGTTATCAAACTTGGTTGAAACATACTTGATTTCTGTGTTTGGGAGAATGGAAGGCATACTCTCTAAAGGTTTCTGTAACTTGTTGGTCTCCTCTCACTGATTACAGTTCATCCTTCTCTTTGGTCTGTGACGGCACTTATCATAGTTATTCAAAGTTGACATATGATTTTATGTCGTATCGTAGTTTGCATCATACATGCCTCTTCAAGTTTTTGTACAGATGCCTGTAAGTCTTGCTGTACAATAGAGCAGTAATAGCTGTCACCCTGCATTCTGTTTCACAGGTCCAAAAAGAACGACATAAGTCACTTGCTGTATTTGGTACTTTAGTTTCCCCCAAACTTAGAGCTGCTCAACTGTCATTTGAGACGGGTAATTAGTTTATTTCTCTTAATCAACTATTTCCTCGTGTATGGACTTTGTCAGGAATTTCCCCCACATTCGTTCTATTGAATATACCTCCTTTTGGATAATTCATGCAGCTTTGGAGGCACTCATCGATATAGCAAATACGCGGTCATCAATGTTAGTGGCATTTCAGAAAGTGCAGCAAGACTTGGGTGGCAACGCAAACCTGTCATTGATGTTGGCATGAGTTGCAGGATTGGATGCCTTCGTATATTCATTCACAGTACTTCATAAATTTTTGCAGGTTACATCAAGTTTTGGCCATCATCGTGTTTGATATCTCAATTGATATCTCAGATGTTATTGTACACTCGACATTTTTAATAGATCGGTACAGTTTAAACAGTTTGGCACTGTTGCTGTAGCACGTAGGTTGATATGAATGAAAGCGATCAACATCTGCCGTATCATGTAATGGGAACGAATAAATCAAAATGTACTATTGAAAAGTTGTCCAACTATATAGCACAAGTGTATTGATTCTTCACCCAAACGCCGGGAAGGAACCAAACTAGAGACAAAACATGGAAGCTTGTATGAATGTCTATACAATGACAAATACGGTGATGATCTGACGACAACCTTGACAAACAGGCAAAGCAGGTCCCTGGAAAGAGCCCATCATCTCATGATACAATCATGTAATCACAATCCGCCAACATATACACAGGCAAGCTCTTTTCACGTTAGAATGAACTCCAACCTTCAGAACCCTTCCTTGGAGTTTGAGCCTCAGTCGATACCTTGAACGAACCGGAAGATCCGAAAGGATCAGCATCATCAACAGAGAATCCTCTGCTACTGTGGTCAAAGTTGATATTCCTTGAATTGCTAGCGGTATCAAACCTCCCAAAGGCCTCGCCCCTGCTACTACTTATGGAATCAAACCTGGAAAATGCTTCGCCCCTGCTACTATTGATGGAATCAAACCTTGCAAAGGCCTCTCCTTTGCTGCTGTTTATGGAATCAAACCTTGCAAAGGTCTCTCGCGGTGGTGAAAACCGGGTGTCGTGCATGCTGAGGGAATCAAATCTTGAATAATTGTCGAAGTAGTTATCCCCTGCTTCACTGTATCTTGGGGAGTTGGCAGATTTCGAGAAAGGAGTTCCAGGAACAGAATCAGCAAAGGTAAAGGGACTCCTCCTGTTATAGGCACTATCACCAGCTTGCGGAGATCCACCAGTTCTAACTGGACTCAAACCAAAGCCACTCGACTCAAAAAAGTTGTCCCCATGCTGATCATGACCAGAGTCCTGCAAGAAAAATGACACCTGTTGGTAAATTTTGGGATGACTGATGCCTTCAATACAAAAGCATTCTACTAGTACAAGCAGTATGCGCATGCAAAGAAAAACTGCTCCTATAAGCTGTATTGGATGACCTATAAAGTCTTGACGAAAGCAACACGATGATTCCAAACGTATTTTGTTACTTCCATTGAGATATTTAAAGCTGAGAAAGATGTTTTTATCAAAGACAAGCCATTAAATGGACTTACTTTAGAGCCCGGATTGAATCCCCATACAGAATCAACATCATCCGTGGAATCAAAAGTTCCCCATGCATGGTCATCAAAGCCTCTGTGATGAGAGGGTGAAAAACAGAGTTATCCCACTTATTGTTCCAGAAACCGATGACATAACATGAAATTAATTTCAATAAAGTTATATTCCATACCGATGGAACTCTGAATCCCCTTCAGAATCCCTAGCAAAGATATCCGAAAAGCCTTGCAATGATCTTTCATCAGCACCACGGTGTGCTGGACTATCTGCCGGACTTCTACCTGAATCATCTTCACTGTGACTGAAACTGGACTCGCTATCAGGACCTGGTTCGCTTCTATTAAAATGCTCCGCCTTGCCATAAACATTAGAAGAAGAATCTGGACTAAAGCCACTATCATGAGATAATGGTTCCTCCTGGTATAATATAGACCTTGGGTCGGTGGAATCTCTTGCATTTTGCACATCAACATTCAGATCTTTGCCAAATACAAGTCCTGGAAAAGAAAATCAGGGGAGAGCGGAATTAGAATTTCCTAACACGAATTTCTTTCATATAGGAGAAGTATCACGTATCAGCAAATCTTAAAAAATCTTCAAAAAAGACGGCCAGTCCCTAGCCGATCCCAAGTGAGGATAACATGATGGGAGTGCCTATCAGCCAACCTTATAATATCCCATTCAAATCTTTCACCATGGTGGTATATAACATTATCGTCAAAAATGAGAAAGAAAAAAGGCAGACTAGTGGCAGAGAGCCAAAAAGAAAAGAAAAGAAAAGAAAAGAAAAAGAGGCAGACTTCTATCATCTAATAAAACTTGATTCTTGAGCGCGTACCTTCATCTTCAAACTTGTCCCACTCCTCATCCCAAATGGCAGCTTCAGCCGGAATTCCAGGCTGCCATCCTTAACATGATAAACAATCAAATAAACAGATGAGAGATCAGGTATAAATATATTTAAAAAGCCATACTATATTTAAAACTCCATCACAGGAAAATTCAGCCTCTTCAGGTAATTATGATTTCAAAATAAAAAATAAAAATAAGAAAAGATCATCACCCTGGAGGACCAACATAACCAGATGATACCTCTCGGAAGCTGAATCAATGCCATTGTCTTGAATTCCAGTCCATGTCTCTTACAGCGCTCAGACAAAGCCTTTAACAGCTCCTCAAGATCTGACTGTATACGATCAGCACGAACCTGTGAAGACAACATTGGAAATGGTAATGTGGCCCTTTCAAAATGCATATGATTCCCCATTACAACTACATCCAGGCCATTGGTCAAATCAAATAGTGATTCATGACAATCTTATAGCGTCGCCATCAAAAGCAAATCATATTTCTTCTTCAGACAAAGACTGTCCCAGAAAAAAAAAAAATAGAAACAATAGAAATGATAGAAATAAAGAAAAAAGAAAAGCAAGAAGAAAAGAAAGAAGAAAAGAAAGAAGAAAAAAGAAAAGAAAGAAATAAAGAAAAAGAAGAAAATCCTTTGCTGAGCAAAAGAGAGTGACACAGTCATTTACACGTCTATAGGCTAGCCATTTTGGATGCGTTGAACACACTTGCAAGTTGCAAGTAATGATCAACGAATTCAACTACAAATGTGGATTTAATACGGCTGTGGGGTGTGGTAAGAAACCTGAAATTTGAGTAGAAAAAAAAATCCAAAACATTACCCTCCACATGATCAACCAACATTTTACCTGAAGAATGCCATCTGCGCTCCCACCCTGTTCCATGTTAATAATTGCTTGACGCAACTCCATTTTCCTCTCCTGGGTATTGATTAATGTTGAAGTACAAACAAATGTTAGAGAAAAATGACAACATTTGCTTGACCGACGGTAAATCAACATTAATCCAAGGAAAAGAAGGTAATGCTTTAGGGTTTGAAAAGATGCATCTTAATGAAAATGGCACTAGACATGATATTACGACTAAATATGAGTAGCTTCAGTAAGAGGGAATAGGTTATCCATGGAATGTGAATGCAACAGTTCCCATATGCAAAAATAAGGTTTATAAAACTGGACAGACAAGCTGACTTTAGCTAACTGAGGTAATCTTCGGTGATAAGGCGGCTTGCCCGATTCCACTAATTCCCATAGCGGAAAAACCTCATTTGCATCATTACACCATGACGGGATGAACATAGGTTAAGTACCTGGTATTCACGAAATGTTGCTTCTTCGATAGTCAACTTTGATGCCACTTCCGCAACTTGCTTGTACTTTTCTTCAAATCTTTTTGCAAGTAAATCAGCCTTGGAACAATTTTCCACATTAGAACAAACACAATTTGAATCTCAGAAAAGATGCAATAGAGTTTTAAGCGCAATGAAATACCTCACGCTTGTCAGTAGATGCCCGTTCAATTATCTCATTAAGTCTGTTATCACATCTGCTTTTATAAAGAACCTGGAAGAAAACAAAGAATTTTCAAAGCAAAGCAGGAGCTACATAAGAAGACGACAAGCCACAGCCTTCAGAAAATAGCCTCTAATGAAAATGAAGAAACGACACAGTTGCCAAAAGAACCAGAAAATCAAATAGAGAACCACTTACAAGTTCCTGCATCTTAGCACGATAGAATTCCAACTTTTCTCTAGAATCTAGGATGACCTTCTCCACCTTTTCAACCTTAATTGATGAGAACAAACTAAGTAAGTTACCCAGACAAGTGAGACCTTAGTACCACATGTCAAGTGATGAAGAAGAAAGAATTATACATAGGCAATGTCTAGAAGGGCAAACATGCTTCTCCATCATAGTCAAAAGAGAAGAAATATCAAGAACTTTATCATACTACACATCATGTTTCCTGATTTATGTGTTATAGTGTTCCTTGTTGACTCGTTCATATCACATAAATATAACTTTCCCAAACAAAGAGGTAAAAGAACACGAACAAACTTTATCTTCTATTGACTACACAGACAAAAACACAAAGCAGTGAAGCTTCAAGTCATACATTCACTCGGGTGGTTTGATTCGAAGTTTTTACAAGTTGTATATATTACTCCCTCCGTCCCAATTTAGTTGCAAACGTTTGACCTGCATCACGAATTTATGTGTGTTGAATTTTTTGATCTTACTCTTGTGCCTTTTTTCCTTCTTTTTTTTCTTCTTCTTTTGATAAATACTCTTGTGCCCTTGAAATCATTGCAGTGAGTGAGGTTTACTCCAACAGCTAATCAGACCTTGGCTTTAATTGAACAGCTGAGAGACAATTGTGTGCGCTATAGCATTTGATGGATGATTTGATATTTTTGGTGTGAAAATTTTTCCAAATAATGAAACATTGTTTGTATTTTGGGACGTCCTACATAGAAAAGTGTTGCACGTAAATTGAGACATAAGGAGTGACACATAGTAACAACATCATTCTTGATGAGACGTTGGCAATAAATTCGATTTTTATCAAGAGGTTGGTTGAGGATCTAAATGGCCCCATTCCAATCGCATACTCATTTGAAGGATTTCTACATCGTTTTGTGTCTCTCTACAGCCTCTAGCAAGATATAGCATAATGACCCGCCCCTATTTATTGTAGTACCCACTTAAATCTCTGAGGATCAAGGCCCTTGCACTAACCTCATCTTTCTTATTCCAATAAATTATACCAATACCCAAACAAGGCCCTTGCACTCAACCTCATCTTTCTTAGCTCTATGTTAGGTAAGAAGCATGGTTAAACAAGGTAAATCGACATTTTACTGTTCTGTTTTCCAGCACAAGACACGTAAGTCAGCAAAGATTTAGAATGATTGGCTCAAGCCATAAACCCTAAGTAAATATCTTCACTAGGTTAACCAATCATTCTATACTTGAAGTGCGTGACAAAAGGTACCCTATGGCCATTTCAAACGTTCTCTCTGACACAAGCAAAATTGGTTCAGGTGAAACCGATGAAGGATAAACTACCTTATTTTCTCCAACGCTTGATTCAGGACTTGATTGGGACATTTCCTGCTCACCAACGCTGCGATCATTTACTTGCAAACCGTTGGGAACTGGTACATCAGATTTCTGCACATTAAATTGCGCAATGTTATCAGCGTGGGGGGAGGGTCTTTGCATTGGAGGCCTCAAACCTGCGACAGGTAGTACTTGTTGAGAGCTGGGCTGGCTATGAGCAGGTCCAAAACCTAAGTACAATAACAAAGATAGAGGTAAATACTAAGGGTAAGGGAATGCATATCAACCCGTACAAAAGACACTCCCAAGAGTTTGAGCACAGGTTAGAAGACCTTAATTATAATTTACTACATTTAAATCAAAGATAGTTGACAATCGAAAATTAATTACTTGACAACTTGCCCAACCCATGAAAGTAAGCTTCAATGAGTACTACAGTATTAAGAGATTTAACCCCTATTTTCGTGCTTTCCTTT
>JAOVYX010001514.1:0-12587 GCA_035668315.1 Drosera spatulata | reverse complement strand
GGGGGGAGGGGTGTTGAATAGTCTCTCTTTTTTTAAACTTTACTGTCAAACTAACAAAGGTTAGTTAGGCAATAAGGTTATTTTAAGCTTACTCCAATAATGCAGAACCTTACTATAATAATGCTGGTTTCTTTTAGTTTATTATTGGTCGAAGTTGATTAGCAGTGCGATTAAAGATAATGCAAACAGTAATGTAAGGACATAAGGAGTTTTTATATTGGTTAGAGTATATAGCTATAATACGGCTATATCCCTTACTCCAGTCTTCCCCTTGACTATCAATGTGATATGTCAAGAGGATAGTACTATGTGTCATTGTTTTATGCTCATAATCAACCTGTCACCTTATAGTATGTAGATGACAATACAAACCAATTATAAGATCTTGTTTTCTTCTCAACGAGACTCGAAACAACCTCTTACAATTGTTTAACTAAAACTAGTACTATTCAATCTGATAGGAATGTGCAATCCCTCCAATTGTATAGAAATTGATGAACAAAACTTAGAAGTATTAAACATGATGTAGTTAGTGTGTTTATGCTGGAAATTAGTTAGGTATCTGTAGTCTAGGTTAGATGCTGGAGCGCAGCCGATCACAGATGGAAAGCATTGTGGACCACTAGATGCAGACTACTACAGAGAATTTCGGCAAGGCATGTAAGACATGCATGAACAACAAAAGACCTACAAATGCTTTAGGATCTGGGATAAATTCTGCAGACAAGGGCCAACATAGCAATACATGGATTGCATCAGATCTGGGTACAAAAAAGGTTGCAGCAATGACTGGGTGTAGACAAGGTTGCGGCAGTGACTGGCTACAGACGAGGTCTCAACGGTAATGAGTGTAGACTAAGTTGCAGCAGACTGAAGTGCAGCAGAGATGATTGCGAAGGTTGGGGCAAAAGTCTTAGATCAAATTGAAGATTTGAGGTATAAGAGTGACAGCACGAGGATCAGAAAAAGATGAGTTGTCAACATCAGTGAAAGAGTCACATGTGGCAAGCTGTTAATATCAGACGTGGTACAGTCACGGGTTCATTCCCTCAGCCTATAAAAGAGGATCAAAGAGCTCAAGGAACAGTGCTGTTGAACGAAGAATTGAACGTACAAAGTGTGCAGAACAAATCTGCATTCAAACTGTTCAAGTGAGCTGAAGTGAAGAAGAACAGAAAGAAAAGAGTTCATTAGTCTACATTGAAGAACAGAAGCTGCAGTAGAGTCCTGCAAAGGATCTGTACAAAGGGTATAGGTTCTTCATCTTTGCAAGTTAGCTAGCTTGTAAAGGGCTTGTCTTGTAAGGCAAAAACAAAAAGATAGTGAACTCATCTTTTGGATTGATTATACTGGTCACCGATGGAAGACTGGACTAAGCTCTCGTTTATCAGTTGATAGCGAGTGTTTGAACCAATATAAATCCTGTGTTTTTTGATTGTTTTTCATTATTATGTATTTTTAGAACTGTTAGAAATCAATCACAACAGCAAACAAAGACAAATTCACAAAGTATAAGTCTCTATAGACACCCTGGGTAGTGTGTGAAGATCATCGGTGTATAGAAATCAAGTATTCCGCTATATTACACTGAAAAGTTTAAAACAACCTATTCACCCCCTCACTATTGGTTATACCTGTGGATCTTACAATTGATATCAGAGCCTGACTTTCCAGACCTCACAGTTCTTGAAAGAGAAGGTCATTTCTTTTGATTTATTTCTACAAAGAAGTTACTAACAGTTTATTTTTTGAAGAAAACATGGCTCATCCAAAGCTACCCAAATGTCGCAACAGTGGACCGCCACTAGTGTGCTCATTTGACTAGTTCAATCACTGGAAGTTGAGAATGCTTGAACATCTGGATTCAATAGATGGGCCATACATGCCAAAGATACCAGATCCAGTTGATGCATCTAGGGAAGTGGACAAACCCAAATCCCTTTGGACAAAGGAGGACTGGGACTTAGTGTTGGTGGACAGAAGCGCAAGAAATCAAATATTCAAAGCTCTGGATGATGATATGTTTGAGATAGTGGTTCATACAACCATTGTAAAGGAAGCGTGAGACGCTCTACTGCTAAGGAATGTAGTAACAAATGAAATCAGAGAAAACAAGAAGGATGCCCTGATGCAGCAATACAATTGGGTTTCAATGAGATCTGATGAAAATTTGACCAGCTTCTATGAGAGATTCAATGTACTTATCAATAATCTCAGAACTTTAGGGAAGACTTTTGACAATAAGGAAGTCAACCTGAAGTTCATGAGATCACTTGGAGAGATTTGGGGAATAAAGACTACAGCAATAAGGGAGTCTAGGGATCTTGCTAAGATGTCCTTGGCACAACTATATGGTGTGCTGCATACCTACAATTTGGAAGTTGAGATGAAAAGACAAATCGATGTGGTTAGGAAGAAAACTCTGGCCTTAAAAGCTCAAGAAAAAATTTTGAGATCCATGATAGAAGAGGAAACTGCTGACACCTCGTCTGCAAGTGAACATGCAATATCGGAAGAACTTGCACTGATGGACAAGAAGTTCCGAAAGCTGTTCAAGAAGAAAAATCTCAAGAAAACTTCTCAAGCAAGGTCAAAGAAGTAGAGAAGGAGGTCTGCTACAACTGTGCAAAGCTAGGGCACTTTGATGCACAATGCAGACGACAAGCACAAGAAGCGTCTGCACAGAGTTACAAAAAGGAATATAGCAAAGGGAGTTCTGGAAGGAAAGAAAAGGGCAAGGCCTATGCTGCTAGAACCAGGAGTGAGATAGACTCAGATAATGAAGTGATAATCTCAAATGCTCAGGTCTGTCTCATGCTCAGCTCTCTGACCCAGATGCTACTCTAGAGGAATTGAAAGAGGCACTTCAAGAAACGTTTGAAAGCTTTATTTTCATTTCAAGGGAACATAAAGAGAATCTCGAACTGATTGTAAATCTCAGAGAGAATTGCAATCTGTCATATGAAGAGATTGACTATATAACAAGTGACCTAGCAGTGGCTCAAAATGAGATGATGAAATCAGATGAGAAGGTAAAGCTTCTCAATGCAGTAGTGGAAACACTCACAAAAAGAAATGCTGAGTTACAAGCTCAAGTAGATATATGGAATGGAAAGACCCTAGACTTGCAAAAGATGCTAAACATGGGTCAATCCTCACATGATAGGTCAGGATTAGGCTACAAGGGCTAGTTGAATGACCTTTCACACTCAAAAGTGAATGATAATATCACAACCAGCCAGAAAGAGGTAAAGCATACCTCTGCCAAAATTAGGTTTAGGTCATTTTCGTATAAATACGGTATTTTTATATTAAGATTGTATTTTCCCGTATTTGCGTATTAGGGTTGCATTTCATTCAAATTTTGTATTCTTCCCCCATTATAACGTCAAAAAAGCCTTATAAATCTGTAAAATAAATTATAACGTACGATAATTTACTATTCATATTAATTATCGTGAAACTAAATTTTATGAACTTTTTTGGATCCTTACATATACCTTCGTCATAGTAGATGACCATACAAGATATGCATGGGTAATATTCTTGCACAAAAAGAGTGAAACTTGCAGTCTACTGACTAGATTTTTAAGACAAGTTCAAAATGAGAAGGGCACTGAGATAGTCACAATTAGAAGCGATCATGACACTGAATTTGATCAAACAGGAGTAGATATTTACTGTAATGATCATGGCATCAAACATAACTTTTCAGCACCTATAACACCTCAACAAAATGGCATAGCAGAAAGAAAAAAATAGGATACGTATAGAAGCTGGTAGCACAATGCTTGCTGATGATGATTTATCATAAAGCTTCCGGGCAGAAGCAGTAAACATTGCATGCTATGTTCAAAACAGGTGTCTTGTACATAAATTGCATAAGATAACCCCCTATGAATTATGGAAAGGAAAGACACCAACTATCAAATACTTTTATACTTTTGGATGCAAATGCTATATACATAACAATGACAAATATTATCTACGAAAATTTGATTCTAAGACAAATGAAAGAACATTTTTAGGATATTCCACAACTAGCAAAGCCTTCAGAGTGTATAACAAGAGAACACAAATAGTTGAAGAGTCAGCTCATATTTCTTTTGATGAATCTAAAATATCCATATGTGATGCTAATGTATTTGATGAGGAATGTGCATGCATAGATGATGAACAGGATGCAGACAAGAGCTCTGAAGTTGCAAAAAAGGATGAGCAGTCTGCACACACAGAAGAGAATTGTAATGTAGCAGAGCCAGAATAGCCCACAATACAACAACAACTGAAACACACAATCATTGATCAAGATAAAAGGAGATGGATCAAGACACACACGAGATGAAATCATTGGAGACAAGGATGCACCAGTGCAGACTAGATGGGCAACAATCAGAGAGTGTCTGTCTGCATGCTTCATATCAGAAATGGAGCCAAAGACAATAAATGAAGCTCTAGATGATCCAAATTGGATTGATGCCATGCAGGAAGAACTAAGTGAGTTTCAAAGAAACGAAGTATGGTATCTAGTACCCAGACCCTAAAACTATCCAGTTATTGGCTGCAAGTGGGTGTTCAGAAACAAAACTCATGAGGATGGAATAGTCATTAGAAACAAAGCCAGGCTAGTTACAAAAGGATACTCACAGAAAAAGGGGATTGACTTTTATAAAACCTTTGCCCCTATTGCAAGACTGGAAGCAATAAGAATGTTTCTTGCCTATGCTACATACCAAGGATTCAAAGTCTATCAAATGGATGTGAAAAGTGTCTTCCTAAATGGAAAGCTGCAAGAAGAGGTGTTTGTTGAACACCTTCCTGGATTTGAAGATTTTGAACATCCACATCATGTCTACAGGTTAGACAAAGCATTATATGGCTTAAAACAAGCTTCAAGGACATGGTATGAAACTCTCTCAACTTTTCTATGTGAGAATAATTTTCAGAGAGTAAAGGTAGATACCACCCTATTTCTTAAGAAACATAAGGAGCATATTCTCTTAGTGCAAATTTATGTTGATGACATTATATTTGGCTGCACTAACAATAAACTGTGTGAACGAATTGCTGCATTGATGAAATCAAAATTTCAAATGAGTTTAATGGGAGAATTGAAATATTTTCTAGGACTTAGGTACAACAGTTAGAAACTGGGATATTCATAAATCAAGCCAAGTACCTCAACAACACAGTCATGAAATATGGATTAGAAAATGCATGCCACATGAGAACCTCTATGAGTGCAGCTGTAAAAATTGATAAGGATGAGAGTGGAAAAGAAATAAGCCAAACAATATATAGGGGAATAATAGGCTCATTCTTATACCTAACTGCAAGAAAACCAAACATCCAGTACTCAGTCTGCCTATGTGTAAGGTATCAATCTGATCCCAAAAAATCCCATTATACTGCTGTAAAGAGAATCATGAGATATCTAAAAGGAACTCCAGAATTGGGTGTGTGGTATCCTAGGGAATCAAATTTTACACTAACAGGCTATTCAGATGCAGACTTTGCAGGTTATAGAGTGGACAGAAATCGCACAAGTGCTTCATGTCAATTTCTTTGTGCAAGATTGATTTCATGGTTCAACAAGAAGCAAACCACAGTGTCAACCTCTATTGTAGAAGCAGAATACATTGTTGCAGGAAGCTGTGCTGCACAAGTATTATGGATGAGGTCACAACTTAAAGACTATGGTATAACGTTTTCTAAAAGTCCAATATTTTGTAACAACATGTCTGAAATGGCAATTTCAGAAAATCCAGTTTTTCATGCTACGACCAAACATATTGAAGTTAGATATCATTTTATCAGAGATTATGCGCAAAAAGATTACATTAAATTGGAATATATTCCAACAGAAAGCCAAATTGCATACATTTTTACAAAGTCTCTTGATGAGAGCAAATTTATCCAATTTCTAGAAGAATTGGGTATGATTGATTTGAATCAGTAAAATGATCAAAATGCTCTATTGCTCTACTACACATGTGGAATGCAGACCAGCATTATTTTTACTCTAGTGCAGTTTTATTTTTTGAAAAGAAACAACATTTTAAATCGATTGTCTAAAATTCCGCAACGGTCAAAATCTATGAATGAATCTGCGCAACAGCTAGTTTTTAAATGGCAATGGTAACTTTTTCAAAGAGTATAAATATGAAAAAATTTTCAACCGAAAACACTTTATAATCTCTCACCCTACTGCAAACCCTACTTTGCGAATTCTCAAAACTCACTTTCACAAACTTGAAAATCCCTTTCAATTTCACTGAAAATGGCGAACACCCGATCCAAAACTCCTCTTAAGAGTGACAAAACTCAAGAGCATGGCAGTCCAACAAAGAAGACTGAGTTGCAGACGAGAGTAGTTCTTGATTTTGAAGCCTTGAAGAACGAATCAGATGAAGTAAAGGAGATATCCGAGCTGAATCAAGATACAGGTTTGAAGTACTTCTGTGAGAAAACTTGCAGAATATATGATGAAGAAGTACTAGACTTCATTGAAAAGTCCAAAGTTGTTGAGGACTTTTAGGTCATCACATACACATCCACCAAACGAATTGGGATCACCATTACACCGAAGGACTTCGAACAGTTGTTTAGAGTTTCAAACGAAAGACCTAGGGACATTTCAGTCTCTGTGGTAAGTGATGGGAGGCACGCAATCTTGAGTGAGGATAGAAAGATATAAGGAATACGGACAATGAAGAAGTATCTGTCCAAGGAACACAAGCTGCTTACAGATGTAGTGAAGAAGGTGATCATGTCCAGGGAATTCTCCAAGGATCAGATCACTTCTGATCAGCAAGAAATAATGTGCATAATCCTCACCAAGCACAAACTCAACTGGGCTAAGCTGTTGATCTATCAACTGGCCAAAGTAGTAGATGCCAGAAGCTGATCCTGGAAGCTCAGAGAAATTATCAAGAAGTCAAAGAAGGACCACAAGCACAGCTCAGGCAGGAGCTAAGTGCAAAAGGTTACACAAGAAAGGAGATTGAAGCCAAACTCAGAAGGATGCAGACTGAGAAACCCCTGAGTACATCTACTGCAGCCTCATTAATGATAAGGACTACTGCAACAGAGATATTTACAACAACAATCATTCCTGTCCCTACTGCAGGAATGGAATTGGCTGTGGTTGAAGCTGACCAGCCCACAACTGCATCAGAAACATGGGCGACAACAACAACCACAACAACACAATCTCTAGCAAAGGAAGAAATTCTAAAGGCACTGTAGACTGTCCAAGCCATTCAAGAGAAGGTTCTTGAACACAGAGACAAGACTGATGATTTGCTTGACAAACCTCAAAAGAAGGCAATGATCCAATAGTTCATCAAGGAGCACAAACTTCCAATCAAAAGGAAGTCCAAGGCTGCAAGGCCAAATCTCATCCCCTCAGGACCAACAACAAGGTACAAGATCATCCCAGAGGCTCAAGGACAGAAATAGGCATAATCGACGGCATGACAGAGGCAGAAATTGAGCAACTGGTTCTAATTCAAAGAAGGAAGGCCAACAAGAAAAAGAGGCCCACTGAACCCTACATATTGTTCAGTGGTTCTCTAGAAATAAAATTCTCAATCCTCAAAATCAGAAGGCATAAACAGGCACAGTTGCAACATGTTGAATTTGTGCACACTCTTGAAGTGGAGGCTGAATTGAAAAGGTTAGTTGACAAGCATATCAGGGCAGCAACAGTAGAGATCTATGATTACTTGTCCAGGCCAACAATAGGGAAAGCACCATCACTAAGGGATGATGATGATGGTCATGATGAATCCCCATAACCAGAAGACCATGGTGATGATGACATCATTGATGAGGTGGCTGAAGAGGGGATCAAGGGACAATCAACATTAGAAGCATCTGCTGTAGAAGAGGAAGAAGCAGAGTCCTCTACAGTCGAGTCTCTAGCAGTAGAGTCTTCATTAGCAAAATCTACAGCAGCAGAATCAGAAGAACAAGAGGAAACAATAGTAGAGGAACTTGTAGTAGAAAAGGCAGAGGACAGCAAGCATCAATACAGGTATTTATAGCAACCAAACCAACAGCAGAGGGATCACCAATAAAAGAATCAACATCACCAATCAGAGATGCAGCAAAGGTTACCACAGAAGATACATTTCATGATCTGCTGGAAAGCCTTGAACCTGTTGTAGAAGTGCTAGAGTTAGAAAGAAACGAGTGGAACAAGTACTTTGTTGTTGTTTATGATGTCCTCTCTGGCATTGGTAAACAATTGCATCAACAAATCAAAAAGAGCAAGGTCATCAATCTTCAACAATACCACAAAAATGCCTCCTACCTTAGCAGACTAAGAACTGCTCAAACCTTTAACATCTGTAAGCTGCAGACCTCTCTCCAAGCCACTCAAGACAAACTCTAGCATCATATTCAAAACAATGACAAGAGACTCACATTCTTGAAACTAAGGTACAAGCCGAAATTACCAAGGCAACTGCAGCTCAGTAGACCACCTCCATCGAACTCAAGGCCTTAAGGCAAGTAGTTGAAGCTCTCACAGTCGTACTTTCTACCTCCTCTCCCTAAATCTGATGACAACAAAAAGAGGGAGAAGGAAACCACTTCCAAAGATGCAAAGGAGAAAGAAAAGACGAAAGCAAAGGAGAAGGAAGCTGCCAAGGGGGAGGAAGGTCACAAGAAAATATACAAGGAACCCTCAAGATCTCAAGGGGAGGACTCAAGCAAGCGAGGCAAACAGGAAAGAAAGAGATCCAGACAACACCATCAAAGGGATAGATCTCCATCACAATGGCGTAGACGAGATTATGAAGAAGACTACCCTAAGAATCGTAGTAAAGGAGACAAAGGCTACAGGGAGCACAAAGGTCATAGGTAGAACACTTGAAACGCCCTGTAACTTTTCTTTTCAAACTTTGTACAAAACTTTTCTTTCAATCAAGAATGTATTTTAGAGTGGTGAACTTGTTTTTTTGAAACTTAAAGTTTTGTTATCATAAATTTAGGGAGAGATTGTTAGGAATATGCGATCCCTCTGGTGTATAGAAATTGATCATCAAAACTTTGGAGTAGGACATGTTCGTGGTTAGCTGTTTAGGTTAAAAACAAGGATGGTGAGTTACAGTCTAGGGAAACATGCAGCTGAGCAGCAACCCATAGTTGGAATGCCAATGTGAATCACCTGGATGCAAACTACTACAGCATGTTCTGGATAAGCGATTGGGAGAAACATGGGCAGCAAAAGACAACAAATGCTTCAAGATCTAGGATTGAAGTCTAGGTATCAAGTCACATCACAATGCAGCAAACTGGATGCAGCAGAGCTAGTTTACAGTAGAGGCAAAAGCGCAACAGATGAGAAGTTCAGCAGACTGATTGGTGAATAGACTGGGATCTGATTCACGGTCATATCAAAGATTTGAGGTTCAAAAATCTGTACGAGGTCGATAGTTGTTGTGAGAAGACCTATCAACATCACTGAAGATTCGCACAGGGGACAAACATCCAGCTGTCAGCATTAGAAAAGCACAGTCACAGGTTCTAAGTCCCGAAGCCTATAAAAGGGGATTGATTAAGCTCAGAGAAGGTTGACGACGATTGTGGATTTCATTTGCAACCAAGAAAAATCCCTCAAGTGTTGTGCAATCATTCTTAAGAGCTGTGAAGAAAGATCTGAGGAAAGAAATTCACTAGTCTACACTAAGAACAAAATTTGCAACAGAGCTTTTGAAAAAGACTATGCAACGATCTAGGTTCTACCCTTAGCAAGTTTTGTACTTGTAAGGAGTTGTCTTGTAAGCCATAAACAAGAAGATAGTGAACTCACCTCTTTGTCTGACCACATCAGTTACCAAGAGAGGACTGGACTAAGACTTCGTTGATCATTAGACAACGATTGTCTGAACCAGTATAGAAACCTTGTTTCTTCACAGCTTTTCATTCTATACTTAGAATTGTTAGAAAGCAAATCGAGGATACACAAGAGACAATCTTGATACACTATTGTCTCTACTGTAAACTCATTCCGTAAGTCTGCAGAAGGTTAAGTTTATAATAGCCAAGACCAGGCTGCACTGAACTGTGAATTTTTTTTTAATGTCCTATTCACCACCCCTCCCCCCCTCCAGGCTATTCATTGTCAACTCTATGATTTACAATTGGTACAGTGCCTAACTTTCTAGACTTAACAGTTATTAGAAAGAAAAAGGTCCTTTTCTTATCTGCTTGTCATTTGCAAAAGAAGTTAGTAACAGTTCGTTTTGTGAAGAAAGAATGGCTCTTCCAAAGTTACCTAAGTTCCCTAGCAACAGTGAACCACCAGCTTGCTCATTCGACAAGTTCAAATACTGGAAGCTAAGTATGTTAGCTCATCTGGACTCAATTGATGAAAGAATGCAAGACATAGTCACAGATGGTTCTTATATCTCAAAGATGCCAGATCCACTAGACGGCATAAAAGAAGTTGACTAGCGAAAATCTCTATGGATAAAGGAGGACTGGGCTTAGTGCCGATAGATAGGAGGGCGAGAAATGAAATCTTTAAGCCCCTGGATAATGGCATGTTCGAGATAGTAGTCCACACCACCACAGCAAAAGAAGCATGGGATGCTCTACTGCTGAGATTTCAAGGAATAAATGAGATAAGGGAAAATAAGAAGGATGTCCCGATGCAATAGTATGACTAGGTATCCATGAGGCCTGACGAAAATCTCATTTGGAGTACGGCATGTTCGTGGCTAACTATTTAAGTTTAGAACTAGGATGGTGAGTTACAGTCTAGGAAAGCATGCAACAGAGTAGCAGACCACAATTGAAGTGTCAATGTGAATCACTTGGATACAGACTACTACAGAAGGTTCTGGATAAACAATTAGGACAAACATGGGAAGCAAAAGACCATAAATACTTTAGGATCTAGGATCAAAGTCTCATGATCAAGTTACATCACAATGCAGGCTGGGTGTAACAAAGCTGGCTAGCAGCAGAAGTGAAAACGCAGCAGCCTGGTTGATGAATGAACTGGGATCTGAATAACGCTCACATCGAAGATTTGAGGTTCGAAAATCACTACGAGGTTGATAGTGGTTGTGAGAAGGCCTGTCACCATCACTGAGGATTCATACAGGGGATAAACAGCCAGCTGTCAACATCAGAACAGTACAGTCAAATGTTCTAATTCCTGGATCCTATAAAAGGGGATCTATCAAGCTCAGAGAAGGTTGACGATGATTGTGGATTTCATTTGCAAGTAAGAAAAATCTCTCAAGTGTTAGGCAATCATTCTTGAGAGCTGTGAAGAAAAGATCTAAGAAAATGAGTTCACTAGTCTGCGCCAAGAACAACATCTACAGCAGAGCTTTTGAAAAGATCTATACAACGATCTAGGTTCTTTCCTTTGCAAGGATTGTACTTGTAAGGGGTTGTCTTGTAAGCCACAAACAAGATGATAGTGAACTCACCTCTTGGTCTTACCACATCGATTACCAAGGGAAGACTAGACTAACTCTTTGTTGATCATTTGACTACGAATGTCTGAACCAGTATACAAACTTTGTGTCTTTACTGCTTTTCATTCTATGCTTAAAACTGTTAGAAAACAATCCAAGATACACAAGAGACAATCTTGATACTCTATTGTCTCTGTTGCAGAGTCATTCCACAAGTCTCCATAAGGTTAAGTGCGTACTAGCCATGACCAGGCTGAACACTGGAAAATTTTGGAATAGCTTACTCACCCCCCTCTAGACTATTCATTGTAAACTCTGTGATTTACACCTCTCCATGCGATGATCTCAAGCCAAACGACCAGCAATGCTCCACCCATATAACATCTCATATGTAGGGAAATCACAAATGGTCCAAAGCAAACATGCCCTCATCTGGAAAGTTTGGCGCTTATGAACGTCGTTTATCGGTTTATCAACCTTGATTAGTGGTTTCCAATAAACATCAATATTTTCCTCCATACTCTTTGGGACAGGGATGATCATATTAAAGAACAAGTAAGGTCTCTTCATGCACATATTGAGAGGAATGTTTTATGGTGCGAGAATGACAAGCCAACAAGAATACTCCTTTCTAGACTTCCTAAATGGTGCAAACCCATCGATGCAAATGCCGAGATGAACATTGTGTGAATCCATCACAAAGGATGGAAAAATTTGATCCAAGTCATGATCTCACTGATTAAACAACTGGCATACAACCGCTGTAGTCTAGGTGTTATCGAAAAATATCGCATAACACTCACACCAGAATGCTGCTTATATCTTCTGCATTGGTCTGCATTACATGTGAAGCATCTTTTCAATCCAGTAGAATCTTCTCAGAATAGCATACGATCGTTCGGACAACAATCTATCTTATTCACAGGAAGATGCAACCCTTTCATTAGAGACATGATGTCATGCATCCCATCTTTCATGGTATTAGACTTGATGTCTAAACGTTTGTTTTTATTCCCTTTGTATTGTCTAAATTGCATTTTTAGTGTCGTTTTGCCTTGAAATGTTGGTACTGCTATGTGTTGATGTTTTATGGCAGATTGGCATGGAATTTGAAGCAAAAAGGAAGAAGAATGAAGAGAATGGAAA
>JAOVYX010001513.1:0-12588 GCA_035668315.1 Drosera spatulata | reverse complement strand
TTGTTAACATTGACACGAGTTGGAAGCAGAAGGGTTGTCCAAATATCGGCCATTTTCATGCTTTTCTTTTCCATCCTCGGTATGTTCAAAGCAAATGTTTTGCCATGTTTCGCCCTTTGAGTACTTGCAATCCTAGAGTTTGACATCAATCAGTAGTATTTCATATGATCTTGTAGCATCATTATCTTTAACACATATCGCCTAGTTTCCAAACTGAAATATACACTGCACAGGGAAATTCGGGGCCGTCTTTGCTTCAATCCCACCGCCAATTGTTGCTGCTCTATACTGCCTGTTCTTTGCCTATGTTGGTATGTATTAATACTCTTACACTCAAAATAGCAGCAAACATTCACATACTTGGACTTCATTGCGTGATACATTCTCGTGTATGCCTCTGCAGGTTCTGTTGGTATTAGTTTTCTTCAGTTCTGCAATCTCAACAGCTTCAGGACCAAGTTCATATTGGGGTTCTCCATCTTCTTGGGCTTGTCGATACCTCAGTACTTCAATGAGTACACAGCTATCAACGGTTATGGACCTGTCCATAGGGGCGGCAGATGGGTAATGCATTAGCATATCTTTCTCAACATTTTGATTACTGTCGATCATTTCATCGCAGAGTGTTCATGCTTTGGCGCTCTGTTCAGCTCTTTGAACTTCTTCCTTTGTTGACAGTTCCAAGACATGATCAACGTCCCGTTCTCATCGCCAGCATTCGTAGCAGCCATCGTGGCATACTTCCTCGACAACACTCTGCACCGGAGAGACAGCTCGGTCAGGAAGGACAGAGGGAAGCATTGGTGGGACAAGTTCCGGTCATTCAAAGGCGACGCAAGAAGCGAGGAGTTCTATTCTCTTCCCTTCAACCTCAACAACTACTTCCCTTCCGTTTGATTATTTTTTCAGGATTATTCCACTTGAGAGATCTGGCCGACTACATATGATAGCCGACTACATATGATATGACGCCTTAGGAAAAAAGGGTTCTTCTGCTGTAAATTTGATATGTTGGGATGTTATCATGATAATTAAGCTATCGTGGGCATGTTAGTTTGATGCGATACATAATTTACTTTCTTTGCCAAGCTTTGCATGCTGATTCGGGTTTGTTTGCCAAGGGATTTACAGAACTGCTTCTAAAGTTATGTTTACTACATGTGTAGCTTGTGTGGTCAATATGAACCTTTCGAGCTATATGTTTGATACTTATACGGCGGCAGCGTCACTTCATTTAGATCAGATGCTTGTCATTCATCTTTCACCATATCATGCTCTCTTCTGGGTGAAGAATCGATGCATGTGAATTGCATTTCTTGATGAAGTAATAGTGCAACTTCCCTCGCACGAGCTGAAACAATATTTTTTGGCATGCAGTAGCATTGGCACGGCTCTTAATTATAATGTCTGGATTCATGGGGACATTAGAAAATAATTTTTTTATATAAAATTAAAAATAAAATTGTGTATATTATTTTGTCCCGTAGGATGTCCTTTGTATGTTCATTTCCCCCTTCCATTAGCAAACTTTGATACATACTTTGTATAGCAAATGAATTGCCTAAATTTAAACTCTGTGAGGCCAAACCGTTCTTTGAAATTATTTCCACATAAACAAGATTGAGACACTTGTTACTCTCTTTTTCGACCGGAATTAATATATAACTGAGGTCTCAGCGTTACAATTTATGATATTTAAATGTTATATTCAATGCAAATCATATAATTTTTTTTAAAATCAAAATTTAGAACATTCAAAAATTAAATTTGTTTCTAACATTAACGAATTGAATAGTGATATGAGGTTTTATGAGGTTGTGTGAGGTTCGGTGAGATTGTATTATGTTCTCTATATTTCTTGTTTTCTCACTCATTGTAGATGTTGAAAGTCTAAATTGGAAGACACTCACTCACTATAAGCGCAACTCTATATTCTCCCTCACGACCATATTTTTGATATACTTTATTTTAAAAAACTCATTATTTTCGATGATATTATTTATAACGTCTTCTTTTTTTAACAAATTATATTACTAAAACACATTTTGTTTATTATTCCTGTAATTATTTTTCGGTAGATTTCACTATCACTATTAAAATCAGGAATCGTTTTTATATAAATAGAATCAGGAATCGTTTAATAAAATGTTATCACTTGTTAAATCTGGATTAACTAAAATCATTTTTTCACCATCACTATAAAAAAAATTAAAAAAAAAATGAACTGAACATATAAAAATTCAAAATTATCCACGAAAAATTACACATGAAAACAAAATTTCATAAATATACAATTCCATCCACTTCCTTCTTATCTCTCTTCCTTCTTCTCCTCAACCCTCGCCTCTTCACCATCATTCTCATCGTGGTCACCGCCGCCATCGCCATGGCTCCTTTGCGAGCCATTCTCATCAATGGCGGCGGTGACGGCAACCACCACCTCATTGCCCTTCACCTTCAGAGCACTGGCGTCGTCGATCCTCCTCGCACTCACTCTCTCCTTCCTCTTCGCCTCCGATTCACTCCGCCCTCATCTCCTCCACACAACCGCTGCGGTGAGTGATCGAATGATTTCTCTGTCTCTGATGTCTCGGATCGAGCCGCAGTGAATGCGTTTTGTTGTTGCCACTGATTCTTTGACTTTCTTGTCTTGATCATGTTTTCGAGTGAGATTCCGGTTCGATTGATACTTGTTATGATGTGCATTTGACCGGAATCGAATCTGTGTTTGACTCTCTTTCTTCGTTTTCTCTGTCGTGTGTGATTGTTGTGAGATGCGGTGATTTGTTCATGATTTGATGTATTGATTATGTTATGGTTATGAGAGAGAGTGAGAGTGTGGTGGTGGATTTGATTGGATCTACTGCGTTTTAGTCTTGTTTTTGGAAACTGAAGCGATTCTGCGATTTCCTCATTTGGATCTACGCTGTTTAGATCTAGAAAATTTGGTTTTCAGTTTCAATTGTAAGAACCGAATCTGCCGATCTAGCAATTCGATTTCCTCATTTTAGGGGTTTTGGTTATGATCGGAAATCAATTAGAGTGAACACTTGCGCTCTGGCTTTCACCTTATTGAGAGATTTCGTTAGTAATTGATTATGCATTGATTTCAACAAGATGGGGATTAAACAGCCTCCTGCATAATTAAAGCAGGGTGCAATTGCTCTCTTTTTTCTTCTTTCTAGTAATCAGATACATATGTTTTTTTTTTTTTTGCTTTGTGATTGTTTCGGTGTTTCTCAGATTTGCTATGTTGGGTTAATGTTGATCAAATGTTAAATGATTTTGTTGACATGATTAGTTCAGACTCTTTGTTTGAGGCATTTTGTTTTTTCTTCTGTCGCTCTGTTTGAGGCCCTCTGTGTTTTTATACAGATGTTTTGTATTTTTTATTCAAGCGTTCTTTTTTAGAAACAGAGCGTCTTATATGGGAAATAGAACGACAGAGGAACCATGACCCAAACAGAGCATCAGTTAAAAGATACACTGACTCTTTGTTTCATTTTTGTTCTGATTCTCTGTTTCATTTTTGTTCTGACGCTCTGTTTCATTTTTATTCTGACGTTCTGTTTCATTTTTGAACTGACGCTCGGTTTCATTTTTGTACTGATGCTCTGTTTCATTTTGTACTGACGTTCTGTTTCATTTTGTACTGACGTTCTATTTTTTTTTTTCATCATTCGTTTTATTTTGATTTTATTTAGGCGCTCTGTTTCAGATTCCGACAGAGATGGCCGGATTCCGGCCAAGATTTCGACAGAGGTGGCTGGATTTCGGTGGCGGTGGTTGGATTCTGGTTAAAATTTCGACGACGGTTGGGTGATGATAGAGGTCGGGATGGAGATAAGAATAGGGTTAGGGATTTAAATGAGATAGATGAATTATATGTTTTTGGAATTTAGATTTCTTGTTTTTGAAACTTATCACCGATCATTATTATCAGCACTCACAGAAAGATGGGTTATATTTTGACTGCTTGAATTAGGGTGAGCAAAATTATCCCAAATAATCAAACCGAATTGAAAACTGGACGGAGCCAGCATCTATTGAACTTGTACCGGTCAATAATGGTCGGGACGGGAATGGCTAAATGATGATAGCGAAAAGTCGGTCTGGTATTGGAAAAAAATCCAAGAACTTTACATGTAAAATATTATTATCTTCGTTTCAAAATAATTATAACAGTTTGATCGAGAATTAGTTGAGGCAAATTTTGATTTGTGTTATGAGACAATCAAACATTATTTTTCGTAAAATTGTCATAAAATACTAATGATAGTTTAAGTTATGTATTTCAATCTTAAGTCGATAACGTAATTTTCTTACGTAATTAAGACAAATAACAAAGTTTCTCGAAATGTGTGTTGAATAGTGTAAAAAGTTATTTGTTGTATTTATTTTGGGACGAAGGGAGTATCATTTTCTATACTAAGTATGAATTTTAAGTTAAAGGACATGCTTAAACTCAGTTAATTCATTTTTTTTAGAGGTTTGTGAGGATGTTTTAAAATCAATTATGTTGGCTGATTTTATAGATTCCTAAAAAGATTTTGTAACAGTGATTTTGTGAAATAAAATTTTTTCGAAATATTTTTATGATATAAAATTACTCATATTGATTGATTTAAAATTAAACATAGATTTTTGATTTTTTTTGTTCATTTGTTGTCTCTGATTGTTATTACCATTGTTTGTTGTGCTTGATTTACTTCTTCTTCTTCTTCTTTTTTTTTTAATGTATGTTGCTCCTCTGTTTGCTTTTATAAATGATTTTGTTGATAGATGTGTTGCAGGTGTTCAGTAGTTGTTAAAAGTAATATGTGAGTAATCTAGACTTTATTGTAGTTTACTTGTTTTTCTTGTTCATCATGTCTCATGTAGGTGTGTGAGTAGATGCAAATACTTATTATACAAGCGTCGTTTTTACTTCTATAATACTTGGATTTCAAATTTATCATATTTGTATCAAAATTTCCACAAAATCATATTTTTTGAATCGAGAAACCAAAGAATCGGTATCAAAAAATTGGAAGGAATAAGAAAAATTATTTAAAGGAATGAAAAATTTGAGACGAAACTAAAAACGATAAAAAATCAGATCGTTTCGTATGATATATAACCTTACCTTGAAGAACTCGTAACTTATAAACTCATGAAATTTAATATATATATATAGAAATATATGATCGACACAAACCTCTTTTATATATGTCATGTATCGAAAGCCTAGGTTTTAATGACATATATTGGCATTGCATATCTTGTCTTGGCTAGTCATGCGTCTGCAGAAAGAGTGCAGTAACACAACTCTCATGTCCTGCAGTATCTACCTCATGCCCATAAATTAAAGAAGTTTTATATTTGTTTATTCTGAATGATTCGAATTACACTAGTATTTTAGAATTACTTAAGATTTGCGAAAAATATTTTCGAGCGTTTTGCTGTAATCTTCTCAGTGGCGATTGTTTGGATATATGCTTATTTTCTCACTCTAAGCAGAGCATCCAATACTGTCGCACCTAGGACACAGGCTACTTGTGGGACAGACCGCTCTGGACTTATTGGGATTTCTTTTAAAAAAAATCAGAAACTAGGATTATCAAGAAATTAATTGTCAAATTAAATCTATTTTCGTTGTGAAGAGAAAAGAAGCGTCTTGTGTTTTTTTATATGGAATGACGCAGGCGTTTTTGTCATGATTAATTACGCACAACGTCATTCAGTCAAATGACGCACAACGCCTTCCTCATTGTTGCCTGTTGTGAATCTGGATTTTTTTTTTAATTAGATATTTTTAAAAATAAAATTCTCAAAATAGAATCGTAAAAAAATTAATTTTTAAATTAGGTATTTTCTCAAATTCTAGTGAGAGAAGACGCTCTTCGCGTTTTCCATGAAAAGATACAGGACGTTTTTATTATGTCCAAAGACACAAGGCGTCTTTATTTTGAAGATGCAGGGCATCTTTGGTTCATTAAGAAAAACCAAAACAAACCCACACCCATATTGTAAGATAATAACATTGTTATATTTTTGACCTATTAATATAACATAGATAATAATATTGATATAATTAAAATAAACATATTTTTTATTCATTATAAATATCTTAAACATATGAATAATCTTTCCGATGATAAGACATTGATAAGATGACAACACATAACCTAATT
This sequence comes from Drosera spatulata, assembly GCA_035668315.1. Taxonomy (NCBI): domain Eukaryota; kingdom Viridiplantae; phylum Streptophyta; class Magnoliopsida; order Caryophyllales; family Droseraceae; genus Drosera; species Drosera spatulata. The sequence continues at coordinate 6,415 of JAOVYX010001513.1, read as the reverse complement.
AAATAATACAATAACTTTTGAAGATCTTAATTAAACTAATTCATATTCATAAACTAAGAATATTGGATTTGTTCTGTGTTTCATGTGCTCCTGAATAATTTCTCCTAACACCTCATCTGTCCTAATCGTTTGATATTTCAAATGATTTGTGGTGGCATCTTTGTAGATGTAAGAAATCAGCAGATCTAGATATATAGTTTTTCACGCTGCGGAATCGTTCTCAAGGAAAAGAATGCAATTCTTTATGAATTGAAAAGACTCATATATACTTAATGTTAGATAAGTCAGTTTACCACCGTATAAAATCAGTCAGGTGTTGTGCCTCTCGGTGCCGTGCTTTGATCTCTTCCGTAGTAGAGGTGAATAATGATTTTCTCAGAACTCGTACCTAAGCTCAAAGCTTCATGATTGGTTGTGAGATTCATCATCGACGATGCAGGAGCCCACGATTGTTGATGTCGGTCTCATATATTTTTACCATCATGTAACGTCAAGTTGAGTACTGATCATCTGTAATCTCATACGGTGTAAAATCTCCAGCTTCAATTCATGAACGGCATGCATCGATAATTTTTCTTCCAAATCTTGATTTTTGATATATCTCTATCCTCTTATAATCGTACTGGGTAGCATAAAGTTTGGTCGGTCATTGAATGATAATAACGAAGAAGAAAAAATCAATTTTTTTCAGAATCGATCTGAATGTAATTCAGACCGAGAGAATCCTCGTTCGCGTACATGATTTCCATTTTGGAGTTCATTTTGAACGTGCCATCCTCCGCTCGAATCCTGACCATCGATTGGGGATAAGAGTCCTTCAGTCAGCGCATGTCAAATATTCTTAGTTGTCCACCGAATTATGAGATTTCTCCCGTAATCAGATCGGACAATCAAGTCCCTTCCACATGTAATTTAATTTCTATCTTGATGAATCCCATATTTTTGTAAAATGAGGATTGAGTTTGATGAAAAAAGTTAAGCAGGTGAAAGAGTATTGAGCAAGTGTTTGGATGAATGATGAGATGACGGTGGCGATGGATGAGTTCAGACCTTTTATAGAGAACAAAAGATGAATGATAGTTATTTAATGATAGATGTTAAATGGTAGTGGTTGAGGATTGAATGTTAGGTGAATTGTAGGTTATCCCAATTAACGATGGATGATAAAAGCTGATAAAAGACGCTACTCAAAGCATCCAATGCTAGTCAAAGCATCCTAATAAAAGAATCCCATGCTAGTGAAAACATCCAATGCCAGTAAAAGCGTTTGGGATGTGTTAGTAAAAACATCCCATGCTAGTGAACCTAAGATTTCGATTATTTTTCGAGTACATGATAACATTAAGATGTAGTTGTTCGATAGATAGAATGGAAACGATAAATAAAACGATAGAGATACGAAGAGATGATGTATGAAACGATAATACATAAGACATAATACGAGAAGCTCTTAATACATAATATCGGATTACATATTACAAAGTAAAAGATAAATGTAGATTTCATTTATAAGTGTTCATCTTGACCATTGATACATTTTTTAAATGTTGGTTTGAGAAAGAAACAAATCCTGTACTTATGATACATTGATGATTCTTTTTGAAAATGATCGATAAATAAAATGGAAACTATAACTAAAACAATAGGGATATGTATAGAAGACACACGATCGATAATACATGATCGATAAATAGAATGAAAACTATAACTAAAACATACGGGTGTACATGATCGATAATACATAAGTCATAATACATGAAATCAAATTCCGACACTACATAATACATGATACACAATAAAGAATAGAAACTATAAAATCTGAACTACATAATACATAAGTAGAAAGTCTAGATAACTCGAAAAAAAATAAAATCGAATGGTACAGTACAACTCGAATATATCACCCTCGCCCTCGCCTGCCTCCCTTAACCCTAACTCTACCTCTAGTCGGTCCGTCTGCATAAGTAGAAGGAGTGAATCTATCTGGTGGTGCATGATGTCTCGAAGATAAATCATCAGAACGTCCAGCATCGTCAGGATCTACAGCATCATCATCGGCATCTTCAGGATCTACAGCCTTGTCATGATCATGATCAACTCTAAGATGATAGTACTGGTCGAAAACTCCTGTATGATCATATCCGTCATGAACAAAAGGTTCGACATGGCCCTACTCGTCGTCCGTGCACCGGACTGGCTCATCGTCTATCTCTCATCTGTTGAAATATATCTCGAACCTCTTGAGAATATGCTCTGTGTGATAAGATCACGAATACTAGTAGCAGCACGAAACAGGCCTCTGATGACACTAGTGCGACGAATCCTGGGAGGACCTATGCGTTGTCGAGTCATCTGATAATACCATAGAAGGTAGCCTGGGGTAGTGGAAGGTCTGCCCTCGGTCTGGTGACGATATAACACAAAATGACGTTCTGTGTCATTCCAACAATCGACGTGTGCCTAATGATGACGTAGCCAATCAAAATCCCTATCTCGCCTACGTCTGGTGACGTCATGCAATTCATCATGCATGTTGTGGCCTTGTGGGATCATCTGGATCCGATGAAACTGTTGTGCCGTACGAAAAGACACGTAATACTCGACTATAGCAAAGTGAATGAGCGGAACATGAGAAAACCAAATGACTCTGTCTCTCTCATCCACAGAGTCCTCAGGCATGTTCTCTAATCTCTCCTCAATATATGACTCCTAAATGAACTCGATCGATCCAACAATAAGCAAAAATGTCTAACAGTTGAGGTCCTATCGGGAATAAGGTACTTACCCTTAATACCGGACCATCTTTACATGAACAAAAAAAAAAAAAAAAAAAAGTTTTGAATAAAAAAATCATAACGATATTGAAAATAACATTTCTTATCAAAATAACATTAAGTAGTTATCTGTAAGTTAGAGGGAAAGTAACAGTAAGAGAAGATGGATCTGCAATGTCGCTCGGTCTCACCATCGGGATCCTCTCCCATGTCCAAAACTGTAGAAGAATAGCGCAACTATCGAACCTCGATCTGATATGGTCATCCTCAGATCTAGTTGTCTCGAAACACCGACAGAGAGTCCTATATAAAAAAGACAAAATGACGGAGCCCCAAAAATAGTTGGAGATCTCACCCCAGCGATCAAGGACATAAAGACACATGAGTGGCTTCAACCATGAGCTAAAACTGATATCAAAATAGAATTGAGATAAATTTGGTTTTAAATTTAGCATCAGATATAAATATAACTATAATCGAATAGCATTTTGCTTATTTTTTCAATTATCTATGTTTAAGTTGGATTAATTCACTAATGAATATACAATTGAGTTTGAATTGATCTCATTTTGTTATAAAATAGAGCGAAATATTGAAACGATAGTTATATAATTGATGTCAAAATTATTTTTTAATATCAAATTATAACAATAATCATAACTATTTTAATTTAATGATTGGATTGCTCTTAGACTTGTTGAGAAAGTTTAACCATAAAGTGCCTATCAAAAAGTTAAACCATGAAGTGTAACTCGATACAGACTTGGATCGAAATGAACATATGCTGAAATATCGGTGAATTAAGACTTAAGGTAGTGCTATCATCAATAATTGTTCGATCATAGGATGAAATCAATCAATAAAGTCTAAAATTGTATCAATTGTATTTAGAGACATTGTATTTAATTTGTGTTGCGCGAATATTCCCTCTGCTTCGTTGAAGATTCTATGATTGAAGTTAGGTGTATTCTTTCAGCTTGGGTACAATGCAAATAGCTCTTGATTTGAGTGGCATGCCCATTCAATTAGGCCGGCAACACATTTTTAACCAATGGTTCTCTTCCTCTTTACCTCAATGTTACGACCAAATATAATTGTAGTGCAACTAAAGATTCGGAAAGTCAACGATTAAACTCTACGTTGATTTTCTTTCAAGTACCTACAGAGGAGCTCCCCCTATGCTCCATAGGACATATCACAAAGAAATTTAGCTCTTATTTATTTGCATCATAGTTCAATATTCCTTCATCGTGTGAAAATTACAAAATTTTGATTTTGATCAAAAATTTATGTATGTATTAAATTTATATTGAATAATATTAAAAGTATGATTTACTGTAGCAGTAGTGAAAGAAATTTGATGTTATCCCTAACTAAATAGAAAACATTATAAGTTTTGTGCGATATCCAAATATAACAAATATTATAATTTTTATGGGATGAAAATATAGTATTTTTCAATGAGAGAAGAATTTTACGACTTCATCTCTCATATGTGTATTTAACTTAATTTTCAATATCTATGTCCTGACAAATAACAAATGTCATTGGTTTAAGTTTTGCAATTGAATGTTAAGCCACAAATTGTCATCTTTAAGTGTCAATTTTATCTTACTCCTATGCAATATCTTCCCAATACCTGAACACATAAGGAGTATGATTTTAGAAGAAAAAACGTTGTCAATATTATTCTTGACATTCTGATAGGATGAACTCTCATCATGATTGATGGATAAATCATTAAATTACACGGTATTGATGATTAATTGATCAATAGGAGGAATTATATAATATATTATCTTCGTTTTAATTTAATTATAACGATTTGATCGAGCATAAGATTTTATGTATGTGTTGAATTTGTATAGAATTTAATGAAAAAAGAATATATAGAGATAATCGAATATAAGTGAAAATTAAGAAAGAGGATAAAAAAAATAAAAAATAATGCTATATTTTAATTATATTAATATAAATTTATTATCAAATAAAAAAATAAAAATATTATATTTATAATAAAATTAATTAAAAAAATTATAATTAAATTGACACTACTACATCCATAGTACAATACTTCCCTGAAATTTGATGTGTAAACTTGTCATGTCTGGTGCGTCATGCGTGGCTGGCTCCAACCTTGTCCTGGCTGCCCTTCAATGGAGTTTATCTGCTGAAAGAGACCACTTTCCCACTTTGCAACATACAGCATTTTTTGCTCACACACCCGTTTCATTGACCTCCTCATCTTCAAATATATTGAAAGTGATAGAATCTTGAAAAAAACCCATCACCATCGCCTTCGATTTCTCGTTTGATTTAATGGGTGTTGGGATCTCTAACCCTCTCTTACTCACATGACCTATTCTTGTATACCCACATAACTTTGTAGGCTACCCAACAAAATCTATCAATATTATGCGGTACCACTTCCTTTTTTCCATTTCCTTTTCCCCATTTCTGTTCTCCTCAAATAATATCATATTGTACTTGTATACTTCCATGATTTGATATCGTATGGTATGATATCATATCATATGATGTGATAAATTTGATTATGATTTTTGTTTTTGTATGATATGATCATGGAATAGTCAGTTGTGTGTGAGGAGAGTGGAAACGGAAGCTTGGATTCTGGTATCCAATTTTCCGAAGATCTCTTTTTGAAGCTGTTGTTGATTTTCCCATATTCTCAATCTTGAACCCTGTTGTGTACTGTGTGCTGATCGGTTTCTGTTTTCAGGGACAAAAATGTGATGGGTTTTCGATTTGAGGTCTCAAGTCCACGCCTTGGGTCCATTCTCAACTGAATCTGTGATAAAAAAGGATTTATTTATTTTTGGGACATCATCTTGTTGATGGGCTGACTCCAAATTCACCAACTGTATCATTTATGGTTTTGGGTTTTGGTGAGATTGTCTGGTTATGGTGTTATTTGTGTCCTGTGTACCGATAGAGGAAGAAAGGAATAGTTATAGGGATCTTTGCAAGCAAGGAACAGGAGAAAGAACAGGATTCTTGGTTTTTGAGGTGTTTGGTATTCGTGTAAAATGTGGAGGTTCCGAGTGAGGCGTTGGATGAAATGATTGATGCGATCTGCATTCATGAGTTGTATAAGCGCCTGTCTGTGGCCGAATTCAGATGTTGAAGGTCGTGGTGGGTCGGATTCCAGTGGGTCAGGTTCTGGTGGGCAGCGAGATGGGTTGTTGTGGTACAAGGATGTTGGTCAGCATGCGTATGGTGATTTCTCGATGGCTGCGGTGCAAGCCAACAATATTATAGAAGATCAAAGCCAGATTGAGTCAGGCAGCTTGAGCACCCTGGATTCTGGTCCATTCGGTACTCTTATTGGTATATATGATGGACACGGCGGCGCAGATACTTCGCGCCATATCAACTGTAGCCTGTTTAATCATCTCAAGAGTAAGTATTCGGATGTCTTATAGTATCACAAAGCAGTGGTCTATGTGTATGCTGTTTCATGTTCAATGCTTCCATGAAATGCCCCCATTTCACTTTTTATTTGTGACGCAAGCACAAACAAGAGACTGATAAAGTTTGACTTACTTCATGTAGGATTTTGTTCGGAGCACCAATCTATGTCCGTGGATGTGATACGAAAAGCAGTTCAAGCGACTGAGGAA
>JAOVYX010001512.1:0-12588 GCA_035668315.1 Drosera spatulata | reverse complement strand
TGAGGTTTTGTTCATCCTTAACTTTTCTTACAAAGTACACAAACGGTGCAATCTACAACACTGAACACCTTCCTTAAAGAGATTCCTTAGAGCTCACCTGATTTCTTCTCTAAACCTGTTAGCCTTTATCTAGACACCTCTTTCAAGTGATTATGAGCCTCTTAGTCGATTTATGCAGCACTTTGTCCAGCTTGATTTTTTCTTTCCAAGAAATACTTACACTTGTGTATTTTCGTTCGGATCAATTATTGAAACTCTGCTGCCATGCCATATTTATAGACAAGGCTCATGGACTAGCCTATGCCTAATTTGTACTTGAAAATGATCTCAGCCTTTCATTTCGATTAGGAATTGTCCAAACCAGCTCCCAATGCTGTTAAAAATGACCCGAGATAATCCAGCTTGTAAACACTGTCACAGTAACACAGAAACTTTTGTCTTGTACTAAGCTCTACTGTTTTCCTCTACAGATATGCGACAAGTTGAACACTTAGCCTCATGTATGGAACCATCTCTACTGATCACATGACTAAGTCCACTCTGTGCAATCTGAAGTTCACTCTACTGCCTTGTTCTTCCCTTCTGACATGACGATATAATCCAATCAATCTGCACTCTACTGATCTCTCCATCTGCACTCTATTGATTTATAGATCTTGGCCCTTCCCTCCTATAAGTCTGAACCTCTTCTTCCCAGATGACTTCCTTGGAGCTATTTTTCTTATCACTGTTGTGTACGTAAATACACATCGTTTTGTTATTCAATGTCTTTTGTTTGCTTTAGTTTTATAGTTAATTTATATCATTTTAGTTTCTTTTGTTATTTAGAGCTTCGATACTACCCATCTTGTGCTTTTATTACATATTTGAAGAATTCGATACTAAACATTTATTTATGTATATTTTTCCTAGTTAATTACCTTTGTTTTTACCCCTTTTAGTGTCATTTCTACCTATTCTAGCTTCTTTTATGTTTTGTCATGGATACAGTTGCTTGTTATGTTTTTTTTACAGATGAGCTGTTTTTTAGCTTAATTTTTTGCATTTGATCGAAAAGGAGCTGGGATTAGATTTTTCATGTGGAACGAGATGCATTTGCACGTGTTTATGCTATATTTGATGTTTCTATGGTGTTGATGTCATGTATGGATAAAGTGCAGCTGAAATTATGAAGACTTGAAAGTGCATTTTCGCTGCCCGATTGTCCGTGAATATTTTCACGGTCGTGAATCTGGCTCGATAGATTTGTTATTTTTTGTCCTAATTTTAAGGGTTTTGAAGGTTTTTGAATTCCAGTTATAAACTATCTTTCAAAGTTGTGTAATTCAGCATAGAATCTCATTTTTATCTAGTTTTCTTTCATTTTTAGTTTTAGGTTTAGATCTCATTTATAATTCTTGCAGATTCAACTTTGGTTGCTGTAATTCTAGAGTTATTGTTCTCATTTGCCTGATTAGATCGTGGTTGATTTGGTTATAATCAAAGACGACGGCTTGGAGCGTTAGAATTTATTGTTGGATTATGTCGATAATGGGTTTGATTATTCCTCTCCTTTGTCTTGATTGTTTCATTTTTATTATGGTTCAGTAGATCATGTAGCAGGGATCCTGTGAGTGAATTTATGACTGTAGAGTGAGGAGGTAAACCTGGTTTCATTCAAGTGAATGAAGAAGATGTAGAATGTGAATGTTTTTAGTGTTAATTTTATGTGTTTCATGATTTATCATAGAGTTGCTAACTAGAGTTGGTTATGTTCCACTAATGCAATGATCGAACAATTTTGATCATGATTAGTAGCAATCAAGATTGGATAAATTGTTGATCTCTATAAAAGTTTATTCAAGTTAGGAGAAGCATCACAACATAGGGTTATATCTTGGCTAACTCTCTAGTTGGGATATAAATGTATTAAGGAGAGTTAGAGCTCAATTCAAGAAATAGATCAATAGGATTGATTTGCACTCTTATAAATTGCCTAGGATATCTCTTCTTGATAATGTCTTAATACTTTTATCTGACAACATTAGAATATAAAGGAAATTGCATGCCTAAAGTTTCCACAACTCTATCCGCATGGAAGTATTCACAATGTTATGTAATATTGTCTATGATTTATTTCTCATACTATGAATCATCACATGTGATCCTTGCTAAGTTTTAATTATCATCACTTGATTTCATTATCATTATATATTTCTTGTTGTTAGTTTTAGTTATCACATCTTTTGAATATCCCCTCACCTTAATTATAACGTTTGATTTGATTGTTGAACATAGGTTGTGAAATAAGGAGTCCCTGTGGGAACAATCACTTCTTGCCACCACTACTTTTCAAGGGAAAACAATTTGGCGTGTCGACAACACACGATTCAGAGACATTTCTGGATGATGAGCTGCTTCAGAGTGTTCTGTTGCTGTTTATTTGGTCATATGGGTGATGATAATTGATTTGGAATGTCGATTTGCGACAACATCTGCCGCTAATTTGCGATAGGAACACTTTTCCGTCACTAAGTATGTGAAAACAAGTTCAGCGATGAACTACGGGTTTGTTGCTATTTAGCGACGGAGCAGTCACAATTTTGTGACAGATTTCAGATGTTTGGTCGCTAAATTCAATAGCAACTTGCTAATTAACGACAGTCAACTCCAGTTGCAAGTTCATCACTAATTGTTTTTTGAGACGGATTTTATGAATAGAATGGCTATAGCAAATCAACTGAATTTTTATAGTGAAATCAAGTCCTTTCTTGAGAAGGTTGCCAACCCAAACATGAAGGATTGGAGTACACCATTGGGAGATATGCTTTGGGCATATGTACTACCTTTATCCAATTGGAATATCTCCATAACGCATGCTTTACGGTAAAGCATGTCACTTCCAGTAGAAATTGAATATAGAGCCTTTTGAGCTATAAAATGTTGCAATATGGACTATGAACAAAACACCAACCAAAAGAAATTGCAACTACAAGAACTGAAAGAATTAAGGAACGATGCATACGAGAACTTGAGAATTTACAACGAGAAAACGAAGCTTTACCACAAAAAAATGCCTAGAAGAAAATCATTTAAAGCAGGTGATAAGTTTTTTTTTTATTTAGTTCCAGAGTTAAGCTGTATCCTGGTAAACTTCATTCAAGATAGGACGATCCTTTTGAAGTGATTAAAGCTCACGACCATGGAGTGGCAATACACTGAAACCGAAAAAGTGTTTTAAGGTTAACGAACATAGACTGAAACAATACACTTGGGGCAAATACGTGAACTAGTTAGACGTCATTGACTCGGAATTTCCTTGAAAATCAACTTGATTACGTCGAGCTAACGACGTTAAACAAAGCGCTACTTGGGAGGCAATCCAATGTGTTTTTAATTTCACTTAGATAGTTGTTCATTCATTGTTTTTGCGTCGGGTCTGAGGAGACTTAATCTTAGAGAGAGTCGTTGAAATGGTAGAATTTGATGAACGAATGAAATAAATTATGTCAAGAATCACAAAACAACAAACGACGTGTCAAAACTTAACACAGTTTGAAGAAAAATCCGTGCTTTGCATTAAGGGTTGAGCAAGGGCCTGTGCATGTTGCTAGTCCTTGAGCCTAAAAATCTCGATCTCCCTCCTTTCTTCTTCATTTTTTTTCTCAATTCTCTCACAAACACCACACACTCAGCACATCAAATTCATCAATTCTCCACTCCACCACTTTCATCCCCAATTCGTGCAAAGGGAAGCCTAGACCTAATTCACACTTCTCCATTGATCAGTCCATCAATCTCCACCCGTATTCATCAAAATCACAACTTGTGAATCCGAAGGTAAAATCGAAATTTCTTAGATGTCATCAATATAATCACTTCCAATGCACTATGTGAAGCTTGTAATGTGATTTTCTATGACTTATAGTGCAGTTTGATATGTGGATTGTTAGATTTGATGAAGTTTTCGAGATTTAGGGTTTGATGGACGAACTGAAATATGAATATGTGATTTTGATGAAAATTCTTGTCTTTGATGATGAATTGTGTGTTACATCATGCTTAGTGATGATGTGCGAATGTTACGAACATGCTAGATCAATCCGTGGATTGATTTTGTGAATTTTGCAATTTTCTACATAACGTATCGAATAATAATCATGCTTGATCTATATACTGTAATGTGATTCGTATATGCTTATGTGCTTTTTGTGGTGGATTTGTGGAGAATGGATGTGAGGAGAATGATTGTGTGGAGGAGGCAATATGTGATGCATGATATCAAGGAGTCGAGATTGTATCTTGACTCGGGTTTATTATATCTACTGTTGAGCTTTTCCCATGTTGTTTTGTTGTTGGTTTTGCAGATGGCTCCGACTAAATCGTTCCATCCTCGAGCACGAGCTAGTTCTTCGAATGCTATAATGGTCACTGATCCACCATCTGGAGAGACGAATGAGCATGGCATTATCTTTCAGACGAGTACTCAAGAGAAACGATAAAAAAAGCTCAAGGCAAGAGGTGTACTCAAGGCAGGGTACCTCGACACAGATGTCATCACAGCATTGGGGTTAAAGACGGATGTCGACACCCTTCTAGAAGGGTTATCTATGGATACTTTTGCATACACCCAGTTGTCAACCCATGACCAGATCACCTATTACTTCTTGAGTATCTTGTAGCTCATGACAGCCGGCAAGAGGAAGGAGAACGATGTTCTGAAGATCCTCTTTCGTCTTGGTGGAGTGAACTACGAGAAGTTACTTTCATGGGTTAACACAGTATACGGATTTAAGACTGGTGGACCTCAGAATGATCCGAAGGAGTTTGTGATAGATTGTGGCGGATTCTGGTTGGATTTGACGGGATTGAAAGGAGTTAAGTTCCGAACGCTTAAAGTTTTAGCGATGCACAACCCGGCATTCTGATATATGCATCGAGTTCTTGCCTTCACTATTTTTGGATGTGAAGAGAGTACCGGCAACATCGACGTAGAGGAATGCTTGCTTCTATGGGCGATGGGCGATGTGTAGGAAGTTCAAGGTTAACATTGCTACACATATAGTCCGATATTGGCTATATCATGCCAAGAAGGGGTCCAATCCTATCGCTTTTGGTGGACTACTCACTCTCATCGCCATCAATGTGGGGATGGATTTATCTACTCTTAGTACAAAAATTGAAAAATATTCCTACCATCAACCTGCACTATTTGATGAACACGAAGAGATTTGAGTAGGAGCAGGAGGGAGCAGGGATATTTTCTTTGTTTCAGCAGGAATCCGGGGACTAAGCTCAGGCTTCCTAGTCCGCTCACTAGCATCGCCAACTGGAAAAACTGGTGTTTCCCAGCTCTTCGCCTCCGACCTGCGAATGCACTAGTTGTACGGAGTTAGAGGCTATTTGAGGCGTCATAATCTGGTGCAGCTACATCTGCTGCTGACGATGAGGATAATAAGGACGAGGCTGGTGAGGAAGACACGGTTGAGGAAGGAGAGGAAGTTTCTGGAGATGATGATGATTCTGACGGTGATGATGGAGACCACGGATCTGATAAAGATGAGATAAAGCACAATCAGATTCGAGAGCCTCCACAGAGACGCCAGCGCCTCCATGAACCAGATGTTTCTTTCCATTATCTCCATAGACAGGTTGAGAGCTTGCAACTGCAGGGCATAGCTCATGATAATCGCCTGGGCAGGATTGAGCAGATGATGGGGGAGCTAGTATGTACGGAGTGCCGTCGTGACTGTTGGTACGAGTAGCAGGGTCACTTTGCACCACCATCACCACCCCAACCAGGATTAAGCTTTGTGAGTATATTCCTCTACTTTCCATTTCATTATTTTTATATTGAGGGCAATGTATAATTCTGGTTTGGGGGAGAAGAACCGAATTAGTGTAGTAACGAACCGTTAACAATGGTTTATATAATATTTATATGTTCGTATTTATTTATTGAGTTAGTTTTGCTATTTTGTTGTTGTTTTAGTCGTGTTTTGTCATCATGCCTAGTTATTTATTGGAAAAAAATAGAAAACTTGTATAAAAAAAGAAAGAAAGAAAGGACAAAAAATTGAGGGAATTACACAAGGTTAGAATCCCTAGCAAAGGTATGTATGGGGATATGATTAAACACGGGATGTGAGATGAACGATTAGGTTAGATCCTTATAATGCAAATAGCTAGACCGTGATAAAGTTCCATGATCCGAGATGAAGCGAGGTAGTATGTGCATTGAAATCGTATTTTTACCATTCTTTGTCGTTATTACCTATGAACCTTCCTTTTATCAATATTTTTACCCCTATGGCTATTCTTTTGACTGTCCTATATTTTTTCAAATAGATGTTCTCGTGTGATATATGTGGTTGAAAATGTTCTGACTATCTTATATATGATTCAACACAAAAAAAAAAAAAAAAAAAAAACCTTATTTTGAGCCTCGTGTATATGTGAGTCAAGTATGGTTTTGGGGATTGGGTGTGACACGTCAAATGTAAAAGGGTTGGTCATGTAACGTTATGTATGGTAGAAGTGTTGTCAAGTATTGTAAGGTATTTCATGAAAATGAAAAAAAAACAAAAAAAAAATGAAATTAAAAAAAAAAGTCATGAACCCTAAAGAGGGGTGAATTCTTTGTGAGTCGTCGTTGTTGTTTATGTTTTTGGTGTTTTCATCAAAGTATGTTTTCATTGAAGGGGAAATGGGAACTAGATTAGAACCATTGCTTCACTCCACACATGTTTCCTACCCACTTTTTTCACCCAACTCCACATGCCTACATGGCCGGCCTCCTTTCACCCTATCTTGCTTATCCTTGCCCAGCTGAATGTGGATTTTGATGTACATTGCTACTTAGGAAATAATTGGGTGTATATGACTTAGTTCATGATTAGGTTTGCTGTATTATTTGAGTCAAAACTTTTCTAGTTCTTTTTCTTATAAGTGTTTTGATATGATCCTCACAATCATTTAGGTAATGGTGAGAGGTGTCTTTATTAGGTAATGACTTAGTGATATAAGGATGAGCTCATGCAAGTGTGTCGAGTTGGAACGATGAATTGGCATGCAGAAACATGAGTTATGACACTTGTTCATTTTGTAGTTAGAGTTTTACATGTTACATTGCTCTTACTTCTACTTGTGTAGTTTCTTTTGATTGGGGACAAATAAAGACTTGGTTTGGGAGAGTTAGATGTGTGTGTAAACACACAGTATTTTCTTATTTAATGTCTTTTATTTGTGTCAGTTATATTGTTAATTTGTGTTATTTTAGTTTCTTTTGTTATTTAGAGATTTGAAACTACCGAATCTTGCGATTTCATTGCAGATTTGAAGTTTCGAGACACTTTTGGATGGTGAGCTTCTTCAGAGTGTTCTGTTGATGTTATTTGGTCGTATGGATGATGACAATTGATTTGGAACTGTGCATGGTGTGCATGGGCCTTGCAAGATGAAGACAACATGTTACTAAGCATATCCTAGGCTTGGCTATACAGAAGGTGCACGGGCCGTGCATGTGTGGCACGGGCCGTGCTTGATGGACAAGGGCCATGCCTGATGGACACGGGTCGTGCCTGCTGTCAGATCTGTTTTACTTATCTTTTCCGAAATCTACTATTTTAGGAGAGATTAGGTATTTTTAACTCTTCCTATATAAACACGAGGAATTTTGAGAAAAATCATCAGTTTTCTTCAGAGAGGAGGCGTCCTCTCACGATCAAGCTTCTCTTATCCACACGTTCTTCATAAGGACTATCAAGGATGATAGGGATCTACCTGACACCGAGCTTTAATTAATTAGGAGCTGATCATCAACTATCGAATAGACCAATCTTCATTGGTGTAGGGTTTATATCTCTTCTACATTTCGTTGTACCTTGTAATGACCTTCATTGATCATTTGATGTTTTGTTCATTATTCGTCATGACCATGGTAGCTTAGATTTCTAGTACTGCTAGGTGAATGGATCTTGTTCATGGATTTTATGAGACATGTTCTTGGATTTTAATAGTTTAATGTTCATAAATTATGGTATCATGTTCACATATTGATTTATCCTTAATTACAGATTTTATGTAGTTGAATTGACGATCTAGTTACATTTATGACATATGTAAGCAGTTAATCATTCTTATTTGATTAATGTTAGCAGCAAATCATAGATTAATTCATTCTTGTTTGATTAATATATGTATATGAGAACATGAGTATGACATAAATGCTAATCTTTGTTAGGTTATTGTCATAGGGTGTTAAGAAATATCTGTTAATACGACATGAGTAGTTTATGTTATATTTGTTTTTTGACATAAAGTAATCATTCTAGGTTGGTTATGACATGTTTAATGGTAGCCGATAATTAAAAGTGGACATTACTTATTCGTTGTAATAAGTTATAACACCTATCATAAAAGAACATGAAATGAAAATGCTAGTCCATGATCAAAATCCATAATGAGTGACAATCATGGAAGTCATACACTTTATCAAATCTGATGAAACTCTCTCGAATACCGAAATCGAACCATTCTTAGTTTATTGCATTGCTTTACTTTCTTTTTGTGACTTAACCCCCCCTCCCCCTCCGAAACTCATTTTGATCACTTCATTAATTCACAAAATTTTGAAAAGTTGTTCTTTATGGGGATCGACTTGTACTCATCACTGCTATATTTTATTAAGATCATATTAAGTGAATTGGTACAATAATTTAATTTGTTGTGCCTACGATAGCATTTGAACAATCACTAATTTTTAAGACTTCTGATCCAACATGAAAGTTTTCACAATGCACAGAAAAACTGCAATCTAGAGGTTCTAGGATACCGTGATCCGATGTTCACTTGGTGGTATTGGGTGAGGGACAATAATTGGGTTCGTGAGGGACTCGATAGAGTTATGGCCAACTCGGGATGGTCGTGCATATTCTCAACTACACGAGTATCCCATAAGATAGTGACAGCATCAACCACCTATCAATTCTGATCACATGGAGGCCATCACAACTAAAACAGTTCAGTAGTTCCTCTTTTTGTCTTGAAGATTGTTAGGATACAAGAATTGTTGGCATCACTTCAACAGTCACAACTAAATCAATTCTGACCACTAACGAGGCTATTTCAATACGAGAATTGTTGGGACCAAGATAAAGAATATAAAATGATGGCGAGGATAACTTGGCTGGAAGATCCAGGCCATCCTGCCTCCCCATCTACTTTTGACACACTAAAGAATGCAAGAGAAGCACTTAGTCTCTTAACTGATCACAAGAATATGGAATTGAAATGTGAAATAAGGAAGAAACAGCAACCCTTCTGCCTTTTCTGGTGTGTAGATTCTATAAAACTCTTGTACATGCTTCAGTAACAACCCTTCTGCTTGTTCTGAACCTTGTGTTTTATCCCTCTTTTTGTTATCACCAATTAAGGGAAGAGTCTCAACATTGTCTCGAAGGGTATCAACAGCAGACTGAATAGCAACCAACTTGTCTGATTTTTCTTTTTTATGCTCGTTTATAGCTTCCAAAATTTCATCTAGCCTTTGGTTCAAATGGAACCGATAATCCCTGGTAATCAATAACATGAGTCTATCCTTGATTGTGTTACGATCCTTGGATTGCTTTTTGTGATGTGTATTCATGGTAATCTCCAAGGTTTGATGTGTTGCTGTGAGTTTCTAAGAGGCTTTATCAGATCGGAGACTTATAAGAGCAAGTTGTGTGAGTTTGTTCTTGGTATGTTTGTGTTTCTTCTCCACCTTCTTCAGGGTATAACCTATGCAACAAATGATTTCTTGAGTTTCATCAGCAAAGTTCTTTTGAAGTTTTAGGGTGAAAAGCTGTAGCCCAGTCTCAAACTCTTTCCTGAACTGCTCTTGTTATGCAGTCAATCTGTATATCTCAATCAACATAGCAACAGTTGTGAGCATTTCTGGCACAGAAAGTCTTGTTAGACTGACATGTTGAATTTTTATAGTTTCTAGCCGTCTAGGTTAAGGTTCATACTGTGTAGCAAGAAAATTTGGTGCATAGGGAACCTCCTTTTGTGTATCAATCTCTTGTTGCAGTCTATCTGTAACGTTGTCATGTCGTTCTCCATCTTCTCTCTGTGTCTCCTTGAATTGATTCAGTATTTCGTTTACTGTTGAAATAGTTGGTTGAGCATCTGCCTCATTGAAAAAATTCAGGAGTTTCCTTGCTATGCTGACAGTCTTTTATGAAGACAAGTCCTTCATGGCATCTTTTAATTCTTGGAAAAACTGCCTTTGTGAGGCAGTTATTGGCATGTCACTAACACTGGGGGCTAAATTTTGAAATATGGACTCTTCCAACGTAAGTGTATTCATCACTGATATCCTGGAGTTTAAGATATTATTACTACTGGTGGAATGATAACTTGCTTTTCTGATTCGGTTTACTTTGTTGGTGATTTATCCTCTGCTGAGTGTTTTCCACTTTCTTCATCTGTTGCTGGTAGGCTTTGCTAAGTGTTTGTGGGATTATCTTTTTTCACTGGTTGGTCCTTAACTATAATGATCTGATCATCCTGTTTTATTGAGTGGTGGATTCTCGGATTAGGTAGACTTCTTCGATCATTTCTTGCTTAACTTTTAGAGGTGTCACTTCAACTACATAGTCATCTACATTAATTTCTCCCTTGAGTGGATACTTCAATTTATGCCATGGTCACATCAGTGGGAACTTGTTGTTGTGCTGGTTCTTCAATTATCAGAAGTGGCTTTGTTGCTTTTGATGTTTTGGTGATGTCTTGGCCTTCTTGCTCTACCTCTGCCAGGGTTGTGTTGTTAATGAGCTCATTAAGATCATCTTCCTTGTCATCTTGATGGTCTCCTAGAGGTGCTTCATCATAATTGCCATCTTCAACTCCTTCTGCTGCTGCTATATTTTCTTCTAATGCGTATAGAGATTTGTTGTTGTATTGTTTCATAATTTCTTGAATCTAGACAAGCACTAGCTCATTAATGGAAAACTTCTCTGAGGTAATAGCACTTGAGTCCATTTTCTAAACTCTCTGGTCAGTAGAGTTGTCTTAAACTCTGCACCTTAGCACTAATATGTGGCTTTCTTTTCTCCCTCCTTGTCTGGTTCTTTTCATAAGAGCTTCGACTATGGCTTCCTCCTGAGCTTCATTTAGCACCTCAGGCTGATATTCCAGCAATTTCTGTGTTTGTTCAGCCATCAACGGGGTTCTAATAATGTAAAGAAACTTACCTTGGGAAGAATTTCTCTCTTGGGTTTCTTCTTTGGCCTTCTATCATCTGGATGAATGAATCTCACAGGCCCTACTCTTCGTTGTCGCGGTAGTCATCTATGGATACTTATTTTTTGTTGCCTAAAGGTTGGGAACACTAACCTTCGTAAGCCCAGGGTCGGTCTCTGGACTTTATAAGGTTTATAGAGTCTGATATCACTTTTATCTTATACAAATAAGGCTTTCTTTCTTTTACCTCACTGTGAATTCTTTCTAATTTTAAAAAAAGGATTTCAAATCGATTTCTAATCTCTTTTTTCTAGTTTCGTTGAATTTCAATATCTATTAAATAGAAATTTCAATTTCAAAACAGAATTTTGATAACTATTTTGTTTTTTCTTAGTGATCATGGGTGATTAGAATGTAAAAATACATGTTTCACCTTATTTTCTTCTCGGTTTTCAATGCGTCTTGGGTGAATTGTGTATCTAAATTGTATTAAGTGTTTCTTCTTGAGTTCATTCATACATTTTCATGTTTGGTTTTACAAGAAAAACGAAACGATACTGAGAATGTCGAAAATAGAGATCAAACGAGGTCAAACGAATATAAATGGGGTTGAACAGAACGACGAGCGGGTCTGGACCAAAACAGGCCACAACAGGCATCCCAATGGGACATGATAAAGCCCTACATGCATTGTAGGCCTTCTTTATAGCATAAAAAAGCCTTCTTTCCTCGTCTCAGGATCATCTTATGTAGTGACTTAGTGTTGGTGAGTTTTGGAGCTTATTTTGAAAGAAGGACAAACAATATGGAAGATGTCGATCCCTACTTGCCATATTTTTATGTCTTGTTATTTTTGATTTCGTCCTATATGGAAATTATGTATTGCTTGCTGTCAACACCCGTCGTAAGGTGTGCAAATTAGAATTTATATTCGTACTACTAATTCTGGAGAATTAAATTTATGTAACAGTGATGAGTACATGTCGAACCCACAGGGAACAGATTTACGTTATAAAATAATGTAACTGATCTTCATAATTTTCAACAAAATTAAAATTGGGGGGGTGTAGTTGATAAAAAAAATAGAAATAGAAAAGATAATTTAACTAAAGAATTTTTTTTATTTTTGTTTTAAAATGTACTTATCAGAGTTGATAAAATGTATGGCAATCGTAATCTTCACTCTTCATGGATCTAAATATTGACTACCATTTTCATTTCATGTTTATTTATGATAGGTGTTTGTAATAAAGCTCGACAAAAAGAGAGTTGTCGATATAGCTATTGATTATCATAAAGCATGTCATAATGATGCGTGCCGTCGTAAGCACGTCAAATTTATATTTATAAGAGCACCCACTTCACTCTATAAATATGGAGTTA